>LBNU01019641.1:5727-34522 GCA_014162995.1 Artemisia annua
ACAACATAGAAGAGACTGCCCCAAGGTAGAGAATGCAATAACAGTATTCATTATTTCACTAATTTTGCAAAATTTATAACTGCATAACATTTAAGATGTAAATTCTTCTTGGGGTTTGGTGGTTTTCCCACCAATATTAGTACATTCACAAATGGTCAATGTTTGGGGCCAATCATTGATTTATTTCTTGAAATTTTTTGGAAGGACTAATTTTCAAATCTTTTTCAATATTTCGGCCGACAAGGGGGCCGGTCGGCCCCCCCCCGACCCTCATCAGGGACGAAATTGACGATTTTATGGAAGATGAGGACTAACTTTTTTTTTATTTTTTTTTGAGAAACTTTAGATCTTTCAGGGACTTGTTTTGACTTTTTGAGCTTAAATCACATTCCCGGGCTAGAATATTTGACCTTTCCATTCTCGTGCTCGTTTCTTGTGATTTTGTCTCGGTTTTTATCGTTTTCTCATATTTTATTACCTGCATGTATAAAAACACAAAAACACATATATTTGGCATTTATTAGCGGGTTTTTGGTCTTTTAGGTCTTAATTTGGTCAAGAAAAGGTATGTGTTTAAGCACATACCACACTACAAGGAAAAAGAAAACATAGAGAAAAAAGTACCACGAGGCGTATTCAAGTATAATCGTTTGGTTAGAGTATCATTATATTTTCTTTAATGTTTTCTATTAAAACTTTTTGTATGATTATTGAGATTATGGGTAACACCCTTTGGTGTTAGCCAAGTTTATTAAGTCTTTTCAGTTTTTATGTTTGTGTTGAATTGATTTACTTTGTTATTGGAGTGGGTGCTTATCGATAAAAACTCGTTTATTGCTTATAACTAGTAGAAGTCTATGTAACTAGGTTATGATCCTTATAACTTTAATTGATGTGACTTAACTACCTGTAATTGTGGTTGCTTTGGTTGAGTTATATGCGTGTTAACCCAAATCTCTATTAGAAATCATTGTTTGGCATAAACTAAACGTGTCTACAACCTAATAGGACTAGTAGCGTGTAATACCAAACTAGGTTAGATGGTTTAAAGCAATAAGTTAGTATTGATGCTAGATAAGTCACTATGATCATGTCCTCTTTCCCACCACGATGGTAGGTATTTAATCGTGACAGGGTTAATAATCGGATTGACGACTAAACAATTGAATAAAGTAAAATAAGGAGATATAAACATATATAACTAGAAGATGGATTAGACTTGGCTAACCTGTTCTCCCTTATTGATTTCACATTTATTAAATTCACTTGTCTTAAATTTAATTAGTAATTTGTTTTAGTTATTTATTTTATCGTCATTAGTTTAGTTAAAAATATATATAAATCGTGCTAGTCTCCTAGGCTAAAACCCAGCTTTAATTAATTGCTTACTAGTTAGATTAGATAACGTCACTCCTAGTGAACGACCCTTGCTTACCTAAAAACTATACACATTGATCGGGTATACTGCTCGTTAGTGTTTACAGTCTATAGGTTAGTTCGGCAATTATAAATTTAAAACTTGGTTAAAATTTATAGACTATAAAAAGCACATCAAATGTCTTAAGAAACGTAATCGGGTGTGTACTACGGTTTTATTGATTGTATTTAATGCATGGGTAGTTGTTGATGATTCTATGGTAGGACACTAAACGTGTCATCATAAGAAGAAATAAATACTCATAGAGTTGGGGAAGGACGCACATGCCCCCACGACTGGTATTAAGGAATGCAATCCTTCAATCAAACAATTGTAACAAATCAATAAATCAATAAAAGATAACTAGGGAATAGTGAAATCTTAGTAAACACACTTGTCTCTAATAAGTAATCCACCGCATTTACTTTTCTCATTATTTTATTTTATTTTGTTTAATTAGTAATTTTGGGTTAGTTGATTAGCAACTAATTCCGCCCACTCTTCCAAATACCCGAGATTTTACGGCTTTTTATAAAACATAAATACAAAAAGAATCATCCCTCACCTTTAGACCTAGTTAACCTAGCTTTCAATCCTAACGACACTATTCCCCTAGAGAACGATCAATCCCCCGGTACTTGCCACTCACTATACTACATCGGTTAGGTACACTACCTGGTGGATTGCAAAATCTCTCGAAATCCCTTGAGAGGTAAACCTTTTGTGAGGTAGCAAAACACGCATCATAAGCGTTAGTAACAGATTAGTGCATGTCTATGATTTCTATATTCCTATTTAGCCAACAGTCGGGTAATGACTGGTTGGAAACTTATTTAGCCAATAGTCGGGTAGGAAACTAGTTGGAAACCTATTAAGCCAACTGTTTAGCTCCAGCTGTTAGGTGACATGTTTGGAAATCTAAAACGTTGTTCATTATGTAGATTTTGGTTTGGATTGGATTTTTCTATACAACTATGCTGTTATGCTATTATTTCTCACTGTTGTCCTACAATATTCGATGCACAAAAAATGAGTTCTATTTTTTAAACCTGCGAGCTCACCAACTTTATGTTGATGTTTCTTATTATCATTTTCAGGTGATCGTCAGTAATATTTTTTTGAAGGAACTTGCATTTGAGTTTTTCATTGTCCTCATAGCAAACCATTGACCTTTTGGCGTGATAACCAAGCAACCAATCCATGTTGCAAATAGTTAGGTGCTTATCATACATGCCAAGCACAAAAAAGTCGACTATCATATTATACAGGAAAAGCAGATGATAAGACATTCACCACATATCATGTTGGTACTAATAGTCTGTTATCTTATGTATTTGTTTACCAAAGCATTGGACATGAGTGGAATTAATCATATATATAAAAAGTTTGAGCATAGTTCGCACACTATATACAATCTCTAAATACCAAATTTATATGTACATAGGAGATGCCCAAATTAACATTACATGTATAGTAAAATTAACATTACATGTAAATTCAACTAATTATATTATCTAGAGGTCTTTCATACGTGGTATGACACACTTGGGTAAGGGTATCACTATCTACATCTTACCTATCAATGCCTTGTTGGTGTAGGATTATATTGTTGTTGTATGTAAATTCAGTAAATTTTAAATTAAAATATGTTAGGTTAGTTATTAGCAACAATTTGAAAGGGCACAAATAATAAAATTAAAAATAACATTTTTTATGTAAAAATTCAAACACATAACAAATTTCAAAACTAAATCCTTAATTCTACAGCTCATAACAATGAATCATTATATAATAAGTAAACTGTCGGAATTGTCCAATTTCATCAAAAGTGTCTCATTTTGAGATATCGTCAACTTCTGAATTGAATATGAAACTAGGAAAACTTGTGGTGATCTCCCTGGATTATAGCAAAATTCAAAGTTAATGTAAGAACTAAAACCATCATTAGATATGTGTACTCAATAAATTGAGAATGTGGTCTTGCCTTAGATAAGGAAGAGTCATGATCTTCAACATTGAAGGGTTCCGGTTTACAAATTGGTGCCATTCTGATTCGCCAATTCTTCCATCACAGTCTACATCTACTTCTGAAAAGGTCTGCTCAAAGTAAATGCAATAAAAGTATTTATTCACTATCTCAAAATATAATGCATAACATTAGATTGGGGTTTGGTGGTTTCCCACCAATATTTATACAATAATGTCATGTTTAGATACTAGGTGTTCGTTAAAGATTATGAAAAGTAGGGGTGTAAAATTGGCACACTAAGGTGTAATTATGAAAAGGGTAACCTTTTGGCTGGTTAAAATGGGTCGGGCAAGGTTGACCCAAAACAATTTTTGTTAAAGTATTCTCCAACATTTTTAAAAATAATCAGTGTGTCAAATGTGATTGTAGTTTTATATTATTTCATAATTTTTTTCAATTGAAAATAAATGAGATTGTAAGCATTGTCAATACACCTTAGCGACTTTCGATACGGTTGAGTCATCTGATTTATTTCCTGATTGGAATTTTATGAGTTACCTATATGACACATAATAAGTAAAATTGGCAGTCAATGAAACAAGCCTTACATCATCGAGTATTTTCTCAATAACTTCATCATCCAACTTCAACTCAGTCTCACATAGCAGTGCAACCAGCATTTGCTTAACCTAAAATTTAGATAAATAAGAAGACTATGTTGTTTCATAATGTTATCATCATGAAGACTAGGCATTGCATAGGCATTACACATTCTAGTTTTTCCCAAATGTAAAGTAATTTATCAATCGATCCTAAAGATATCTAACTTTAGTTTTACAAGATTGAGACAACTAACATACAATCGCTACCATTAGTGGTTAACAATGAAATTAGATCCATAATTGTACTAGCATGTAAGAATCAAGTGGAAGTTGATGGAACCCAACTCTATATAAAGAACACTTCTCGAAACTCGAAAGTTAGGATGCAAAATTTGAGGATACAACAAGTAAAGGAAGAAACTCTCGTACTTATCTCTTTATGATCATGATGATATAACATATATGCAATGCGGACAAATTATGAAAGCATATGACGAGAAATTAGTTCAATCATACCTCTTGGCGTTCAATGAATCCTGTTCCATGTATATCATAAAGCTTAAAAGTAACTGAAACAAAACAAGAGAGCTGGTCTTATAAGATCTTGATGGTTAATTTGGGTTAATATCAAGTTTCTATGAATTACATACACTTTATTTTGTCTTCTTTTGGTGCTTTATGATGGAAAACATTAAGGGATCTAACAAAGTCATTAAAATCTATAAAACCCTTTTGCTTCACATCGAATAGATCAAAGATCTGCACATGAACTTTAAAGCATTAGAAATTTTATAGCATAAACCATATTACATGCCAGTATATGGAAATCTAGAAGATCTTGTTAGATCAAATTATAAAGGAATTGATGTTCTATGACAAGGGTTGAGCCCTAATAATACTTCAACAAGTAAGTAGTTATAATATTAAGTATATTAATGAATTATGAGATTAGGATTCTTGACCAAAAGTTGATGGTTATAGGTAACTAGAGATTTGGGTGTTTTCATCATATGATTAGAAGTTGAATATGTGTTGTGTAAACCCTCTTGATTTTTAGTTATGAAATTAATAAGTATTATGTTGTGATAATCTCCTCTTGATTTTTAGTTATGAAATTAATAAGTATTATGTTGTGATAATCTTATTTACGAACCAAGAGAAGTGATGTTGGTGATGTTCTTGGTAAACTTACATTGGATTCAAGGTGAGTAACATTGGTTATGATATGTCTAATTGACGTTTTCATTTATGTGATTATGAATGAAGGTGTTTAGGATTTGAAAGTATTGGCCTAGAAAGTGTGGTATGATTAGAGACTTAATTAGTTGGAGAAGAGAGTGTTGGTCTTTGGTTATGGATTAACCAATGTATGTGTTTGAATTTCTATATGACATATGTATGTTATAGTTTGTTATAATAATGTGGTTAAAGTTTGATGGATCATGATATGGAGTTATGAATGATAACTTTAATGGTAATAGATATGTGATTAATAGTGTTTGTTCATGTTGCGTCTATATATAATAGATGCATTATATATTTTTTAACCCGGTTACTCCCTAAGCGAAAGCTTACCGTTTAGTTGTTGATGTTTTTGTGTAGTTTTTATGATGCAAGTAAGTCTTGGTTTAAGGCCTTGGATGGAAAGTAAGTGGATTAGATGTATATTGGAATGTGCCTAGGAGCTTAGTATTATATACCAAGCCCAATCGATGTTGAATCCACAAGAGTCGTAAATGGCTTGTTAAAATTGAGGTCATGTGTTAAAGTATTTGTCATTTTCATGTTAAGCATGTTGGAGTCATTGTTATAGCAAATGTCCGGTAATTGTATAAGTGTTATAGTAGAAATGGGATGAAACGGATGTTTGGAAAATCCTGTAAAGTATATGTTCATGGGTCATTTTAGACCAAGTAAGTTAATGAAAATGGTTTATATGTTGTTTAAATGAATTCTTAAAAGTTTCATATTTAATCGAGTCTTGGAAGTCGAGTTTTGGTCGCTTTAGTCAAGTGTGAAAACGGGACAGCAAGTAGTGTAGAAAATTGTGCTGTCTTTGAAGGATTGTAGCGAATTAACCATAAGTCTGTTGGATTCAAGCCACCTATCATTTTAAAGGTAATTGAGTCTACCTTCTGATGCAATTGGTTCGAGGTTTTGAGTCTAAGTCTAAGTGTGTAAAATCTACAATTTGCATCCATTGTCCAGAAAGACAACATGTTGCGTAGAAAATGAATCATGTTTGAAAATTCATATAAAATCAACCGTTAGTCGTGTCACCCGTCCTTTTAAGTTATCTGAGTCTAGTTTCATTTAAAAATACTTTCAATGGCTGGTTTGTAATAGATATATGCCAGTTTAATGATTAGTGTCATAAGGTCTATTTTGGGTCATGTCTTTCGCGCAAAATTTTAAATCTTTGTTCAAATTGGAAAGAGGAGTTTCAACTTTGTATCAGAGCCTCTTTTTAAGTGAATTATGTTGCCACTATATGGTAGTTGCGTGCACCGTAAGTGTAAGTCGTGCATAAAGTGTATGCCTTAGTTATATGGTAGTTATAGTGCTTGCGGCTAAGAGAAGGATGATGCTTAGACATAGATTAATTATGTGATCATGAGTCATAGATTGAGTGATTTGATTATGATTAATTATTTTTGCCAATTGTAGAATAAGTGTTGGTATAGTAATGTGAGATTTCATGATGAAAGTTCTACGAAATTTATTAGATGTCTAAGCAAATGTAGATATATGTCATATTATGATTGCATATAGAAAGGCAGGACTAGAATATCGATATGATATGAAGCAATAGATATTAAATTAAATCAGTATGACTTACGTGGTGATTAATGACCAATATATGGTCCAATTAGTATTTCATTCCTATTGATTGACTAAAATATGTGGTAATTGAGAGGGATTGGTAATGATTTAAACTACTTAATACATAATAATAAGTGTGTAACTATGAAGGATATGTTATAACATGATGTGTAGAAGGTAAGATCGAATTAAAATGCCTTGCTTGTAATATGGCGAACGATTTGAAAGTGTTAAATGTATGATGACTTAGTGAAAGTCATAGAAAAGGAATAAGACATATTGATAAGGAATTTGTGATAGTGAAACATTAGTAAGGTGTTGAATAGAGGTGATGTATTAAAACGGTTGCGCTAGAAATCTTTAAGTGATATATAATGCACAAGATGAGTTGTAAAACATGTATAGAAACATGTTAATATATTGGAATGTGTATGATGAGTAAAATGAGATAAATGAGTGTGCCATAGAATAAACTTGTGTAAGTTTTATATGCAGAAAAGTCGAGTAGACTAAATATGTAATAATATAAATGGTGAATAGGGTCAACTAGGGGTTGACGGGTAAATATAAAAGTGAAATGTCATGACATATAGAAAATGTGTGAATTATAAAAGGGACAAGCATCATATAGATCTCGTCTTAAATTAAAAAGGGAGAAATAGTGTGTATGTGTTAAAATTGCTTAAGGCAATAAGAATTGGAAATTGTGGAAGTACTTTTTGATAAAAGTACATGAATGGTAAATGTGTAAAAATGTGAATGTGTTAAATAGCTTGGATTTATTACGTTGTTATAGATGACTCGGGAAGCGTTATAGTGGTCGTTACAAAAATCCTCCGGAAGGATATTTTATAGCGCATCCTACAGGATGCGTTATTGTAACTCCTACTAGATGAGTTATAGTAAATGATATGGGATGTGTTATAGCCCCGAGCAAGTGAGTAAGTGTTATAGAAATCCTTCCGAGATAATGTACGATAAATAACAAAGTATGACCTGTGAGGTTTTATTATTTAACGTTGGGATATGGCATAACATTAAAAATAAATCTAATAAAGTCAGGAACATTCACTCGTGAGAAGCCGCAACAAAATTCTGCAATCCAAATTTGCTCATTGTAACCGTGCAGAATAGTAAATAAAAGCAGGAAGAACCATACCCTGTTTGCAAATATATTATCTTTCTTTCGGTTATCGAATAAAGCTAGCTGGAATTCTTCCTGCATTTCCAATCAGCATGCATTAATTAGCACGTATTCTAATTAACATAAACAAATAGCCTTCCATGTCATCAAATTTAACAAGTAATACATCATAGATAACGTATAAAAACTTTCTGAAGTAATTAAGGTTTTTATGGATAAGAAGAAAACAAAATAAAAGGCACTACTAAAATAGTAATTTTCTCAACAAATGACCTTATTGAATAGCCATCTAATATTTTAATTCTTGTGAGATGACAAACAACAATGTATAACATTTAGATAGAAAAAATATTGGTCAACTGATCATGATTGAATGAAGGAGTGTGGAACCATGGATTACCTTGTTGATTAGCCCATCATCAGTTACAAGACGGCTAATGCTTTTGTATAACTCAAACAGTGCTTCAACTTCGCTGATACTAACTGCAACGAACGCAAGACCAGCCATTATAGACCAAATAAATCTAAAATTTTATAAGGCCAATGGACTTAGGATGAGAGCATGCATGCAATTGAAAAAATATAAACTTTAATCTCTAGCTCATCATCCTAATATACATGTAAACTTGTTCACTTTAGTAAATATGTGCTTATATTCTTTCAAAAAAAAAATAATAAAATAAAAAAATAAAAAGGAAAAAAGTGCTTATATATCTTTTTAAACTACCATGCAACAGGCACTTGCCGACCAACGCTATCAAGTTTCCCCATCCAATATATAAAAATCAAGGAGGACAATGTTAATGACAAAGATGAAGTGACAAAAATCAACTTACAAGCTGTCTGAGAAGCAAGAATTGTGGGATCATAATGTTGAGCAAGATGTTTTCTCGACTGTCCGTTTGAGCGTTTTTCCACTTGTTTTCTAGGAGTAAAGGTGAAACACCCCTTCATTACTAGAAAAACAGTACAGGATTTATATCGCTAGTCCTTCACTATTATTGAAATATGAATTATTTTTTCCCGTTAAAACCCACAATCAAAAACTAAATTTGAAAGAAATTTATACAAGTGAAGTTTATACTAAATTTGTAATAGTTCAAAAGTAGTTCAGCTAAATGATTTAGTAGACTGGTTCATTAATTACATTATTGAAAATAATGATCAATCAATAAGATAAAGAAATATAAACTGTAGAAAGTCAACTCAATCTACTATCAAAAAATAAGACCCATAGATTGTAACGTGTTATACATTTCTGTTAACCAACTTATTTCAAACATAAACAGAAGAAAAGATAACATATAATACTTTGTACTATGCTCATGAAATTATTGGTACAGATAATTGAATAAATAATTGCAGAAGACAAAGTCTCCATCCATCTAGAGTAATTTTCTTCATAATAATGTATACAAATCATGTTCCCTTTGTCTCCATGTTGACAAAAAAAAAAATAATAATAATAACTACTCGTTTACATGATCAAATATTATATGATTAAGTTTATACTCTACTTTTACTATAACAAATTAGGATACGATATGATATCCAATCTTCAAATGATCAATATTACAGTATATGGATAGTTTGGAAATCTAACTTATACTTTAACACAACACCGCAAATTCCATATCAAAAAGGAACTAAAGTTTCAGTAAGATTGGACACTCTTAAATACGATCGACCTATAAAAACATTTACATGCAAGATATCAGATACCGTAACATTAATAACAACACACATGACAACAAGAATATTCAAACCAGCTCCAATAAAAAGATCATCATAATGTATATAAAATATAAATCATACGTACGTTTCATAAAATTAGCAAAAGTAGTAACACTAAAAAAGAATTCATAGATTGCAGACCCACCTGAGGAGATAATGCTAAAATGCTTTGTAAAAGGGATGGAAAACTTGAGAGAGATCGAGAAGGACACAGATTTTGATAGCTTGGAGCATAGACAAGAACGAAACAATGTAGGTTTTATAGTAAATAATTTATGATGAACGTGAAGTCAACTATATTATAGTATTAAAACTTTGACGAGAGTTATATTAAATATCAAACTTTTCTTACATACCAAGGGACTCATCCCCACCATCCATTTAAAAAAAAATCAATGGTTGATCAGATTAAAAGCATTTTAATATTTCACCAAATTTTTATAATTTAAATATCTCTTAAACCGTTAATCGTTAAGCGAAAATAATTACACCATCGCGACGAGCATTTAATTATCTTTCTATAAACCGGCACTTTGATATACTTTCGACAAAAAAATTTTTTTCGTTTTTTTCACTTTTTTTCATAGCCGAAAAAATCATATATGATATGTAATATCATATATGATATATCATATGTGATTTTTTCGGCCACGAAAAAAAACGTGAAAAAAACGAAAAAAAAATTTTGTCGAAAATATATCAAAGTGCCTATCTATAGAAAGATAATTAAATGCTCGTCGTAACCGTATATTTTTTTTCGCTTAACGATTAACGGTTTGAAAGATATTAATATTTGAAAAAAAGGGATGAAAGTGGGTTTTTTAAATTGTTGGGATTAATCTCATCCATTAGATCAAATAAAGATGGAGGGTGGAGATTAGTCCTTTTGTATGTAAAAAAAAGTTTGGTCCTCAAATGATCTTAAATCTAAAACTTTTACAAATTAATATTCGATAAATTAATAACCTCGATAAAATTAATATTTTATTTAATCCCAACTTGTTACCATTGGACCCTAATCGATAAATAATATGATAATAATTTTTTTAAACCTCAGTGTGTATATATATTGGTCTCAACAAAATTATAAATTAATAATTACTAAAAATTCCACAATTTCCGCAATGACTTGAACCTCAACATTCGTTAGTTTCTTCAATTGTTTGTATTCATAATATGTTAATTGGAACTTATTTTTTTAATTTATTTTCATCTCGAACTAGTATACATTGTAAGTAGTGTATTTGACTTGGAAATTTAAAGGTCACATGTAAAACTTTTTTAAATTAATAAATTATTAATTTATCGATATAATAATATTTCGCTAAATTAATAAAATATCTTGATCCAAACATGATTAATTTATAAAGGTTTTACTATATTTACCAGGCATTTAGGCCCATGGGATGCCCGAATCTTGACTTTAGACATAAAATCTTTTATATAATAAAGGAATTACATCATTTTAGAGTTTTTTTGACAAAACAATCTTATAGGAAAAAAAAATTTGGACCAATAGGAGAGCTCGATTTTGACACATAGGCGAAATCGAGTAATATGATTGGCCAATAAAAAGTCAAAATTGAATTGATTTTGGTCAAACTTTAATAAATTTGGTAAAGAATTTGATTGAGAAAAAAACATATAAAAATATAAGTGTCAAATTTATGAAAATAAAAACTTAAAAAAAAGGAGATAACTAATAAAACATTAGTGGTTGAATTTTAAATATATTTTATGGAGTTAAGTGTAAAATTATAAATCTTCATGTTTTTTGATAACTTTAGATAATAAACAAATAACCCCTTACACTTTATACCCCCTACACTTTATAATATGAACTTTGTTTACAATTACATGAGTATTAGTATTAGTTTGACACTTCCATCAATTAAACTTACAAAATTTTATAAATATACGAATTAGGTTCAATATACGTTAAATGTTTTTAAAATAAATATTAGTTTTAAACTTTCATATATTAAAATATTTTTTTTTACTATGTACGCTAAATAAGGACTCATGTTATCCTATTTAAAAGTTTAATCTATGCGTACATGGATTTGAATATTAAATACAGCTAAATTATTATTAACGGTAATATAAATATCAAATTTTAATCACGAGTTACTGTGATATGAAAATAAATATACACGATTGTACTTATAACAACGACTCATGTAATTATTATTTAAAGTTTATAGATGGAAATCCTGAAAACATTTTTAAAAAACTTTACGGAGTATATTTTAACTTCATCAGCACATTATGTGCTACTAAACTCACACATTTCGTACAACATGATACCAATTGTTAAAAGTTCAACATCAACATGTACCATAACATCTATGTCTGCTAAATAAAAGTTTATATACGGATATATTCTAACTTATTACAACGACAGCGCTCGTGCTACTAAACTCGCACATTTTATACAACATAATATCAAATATACGCAATTGTACTTATAACAACGACTCATGTAGTTATTATTTAAAGTTTATATACGGATATCCAGAAAAACATTTTTAAAAAAACTTTACGGAGTATATTTTAACTTCATCAACGCTCATTAAGTGCTACTAAACTCGCACATTTTGTACAACATGGTATCAATAGTTAAAGTTAAACAAAAACAACAACAACATTAACCTCAACCTCAACATCTATATTAGCTAAACAAAGTTAAATATTTCATCCAATAAAATTTTGTACAAAATATTAATAGATATTAAGTTTTTTAAGCTCCTTTGGTATGATCATGTAAATTACAAAACCAAAAAACAACTCTAAACGCAATTGGCTTGAAAAAAAATTCAGCTTGGAATTGAGGGGTTGAACATCTTGATAAAGGGTATTACAATTGACATCTTTTATTCATCATAGGTTTTTGAAATTATTTGATTATGCTTGATTGAATTGTAATCATTTGCAAATTTTATTGTGTGATATTGAAATTTTTAGGGTTTTGAAACTGGGGAAAACTTACAAGATTGTGAGACTACATTGCTATTATGTAATGCCATTTGAATTAGTTTTATCCTAAAAATATTGGAATATTAGTTTATCAGAGATTCAACAAAAAGTGATGCAATCTTTTGTGGAGTATTTGATAGGCATGGTCCTTACAGTCGCATTTTTCCAAAAGTCATTGAAGAGGTAAGTTTTTAGTCCAAGACTCAATTGCTTTTCCATCTAATTCTCTACTATAGATGTGTAGATTCTTTGACGGCCGTGTAAAGAGATCAATTTGAATTTATCTCAAACGGGTAAACGAATGTGGTTTTCCCTGTTTAGGTTCCCGGAAGGAGAGTCTTTGACTCAGATGTACACGTCCTAACTGATGTATCTTAAACATGGCAAGTAAAAAAAATAGTCAAACAAGTGACATGGGTTGGATGGGTCAACCAGTTGAAGAATAGAATAGAACCTCTTAGATTATATTATTCAAAAAGCTTAAATTCCTTTATTAATTTTATCATTTTTGTAATCATAGTTATTGCATTTCATACCCATAATGTTTTTAAAAAATGGACAAAGAATTGTTTATGGGAAACATATTCGGCCAAGCTTATTTCTAACCGACTTCTAGACCTATACCAAACAACTCCTTTACACACCATGTCAATGTTGCCACCCCAAGTTAACTGTCACTTATGTACGTGGTAGGACGAAAGACGAAAAAAAGAATACATAAGCAAGATTAGACATGCATCAGCTCACGAGGTTGATCATGCCAAAATGACCCGAGAATTGATTTTCGAAGTTAAAGTTATTTACACGATCAACTTTGTTTTATATTTGTTAATATCATAGACTTAATTCTTAAACTCCATTTTTTTCCTTATTTCAGCTTATTGAGGTTGAATTGCATCTTAAAAACCTTAAAGAAGTGATATCTTTCATACCCACGGTATGATTGTAGTTAATCTAGAGGTTGCAAAGTAATGGAGTGTAGTGTAGCTCCGATCGAAATTGGGAGTTTTTAAATTTGGTAGAAACGGACCAGACAACGTAAAGTATAAAATATATAAAAACCCGTATCTGATATCTACACTAAAATAAATTTATATTTAAAACCCCGTGTATGCACGGGTATTATAACTAGTTAACTATTATGACATATGATTAAAATAATGATAATCGAACACACAACCATTGTTTTGACCCAACTCGAGTTAGCATGACAAATTACTTTAAGATGTAAGAATGTAGACTTTAAAACAACAAATTCCTAAAATATGGTTCTTAAATGTAATACTTTTATTAAAAACAGAGTATATGTGATGACTGCTCGGAAATACAAAATTTTAAACACATAATGTTGGTGGCTTTGTTATGGTTGGATCAGCTTACTCAATAGAATAAAGATAATCAATGTAGTCGGATACAACTTAGAATTGTGTTATCACTTTCTCAAAGAAACTATTTGACCCTAATGCATGGGTATTACAAATATCTCTTTGGGATAAGACTAAGTTTAATGCTCTTGGTTTTTTTTTTTTTTTTTTTTCATGCAATAGCGAATCTCTCATGTAGAGATGAATGCTCAAGTCAATGGACTTATGAGAATTAATCAGCCCGTTAATCTCTTCATAATACTCCTCCATGATTGCAATCGTGGTTACATGACGAATTAAACGTGTTCATTAAGTTGCAATTATATTGAATAGGTCAAAGTCCTTACAAGTTAGTTTGAATTCCATTCCAACATGTTTACTTGCTAATGAGCTTGCTCCCATGAAGGGCATGCCCCCAGAGTATGTCACCAGATGAGTTCACTCATTGAAGAGACGAACCCTTTCATGACACTACTCCCTGATGATAACATTCAAATCCACTCAAAGAAGATCAAGACACTGAATTCATCAACCTTATGAGATCATTCCGAGTATTACTCACTGATTTTGAAAGTAAATTGTTTCCTTCAAATTTTATGAGGAAATTGTTTGCTTTATATTGTTTTATCTTTCTTTAATAATAAAACTCAAAGACGACGACGAAAAAATAAATAAATAAATAAGAAAAAAAATTAGGGCAGCCGCTAGGGATGACGTTTGTTTAAAAAGTCAAACAAAATATACACTCGTCACTCTTTAGTTAATTTTCTTTTAACCACCATCACCACCAGAAGCAAATTAAAGCGTAAAACCCTGGTTTAAACCCTAGGGAAAAAAAATGGCAACGGAGGAGAAGAAGTTAACATGTTCACTAATGTCAAGTTTCCGGCGAATACCTCCGGCAGCTATTCCGGCAACTTTAGATTGTATTTTATCTTCCACTTCTTCTCCATCTTCACTTTTCTCTCTGCTTCTTGATTCATTTCCAATCTTATCACATGTAAGTTAAGATTCTGCTGCTTATAATAAGCTATCAGCAATAAGCTCTTACTTTTTTCTTTTTTTTTTTTTTTTTTTTTTTTTTTTTTTTTTTTTTTTTAATAAAATTTATTGAATTTCTATAAGATTCTTAAATAATTACAGCTTTTTACAATGGCAGTAAAAATAATTTTACTTTCGTATCAAATAAGCACTTGAAATAAGCAGCTTTCTACTTGCTTATCGGAAACTGCTTAGCTGATAAATATTGCGGAAAAAATAAGCAATCCGGAAACTGTAGGAAATATTCTGAGTTTGGTTGTTGGTTTATTGAAAATAGGAAGCTACAAATGGGAGCAAAGATAGTTTGGACGATGAAGTTTGTAATTTTATTGCATCCTACGTGAACGCACTTTGTCACCTTTTGAAGAAACCAGGTAAACCAGATATATCTATCTAAATTCTGTTACTCTCAAGTTCATTCTCCGCGTTAGTATCTTAGGCTGTTTCCCAAATTTAATTGTTCGCTACTAAATTTACATAATTGATCAAGTTTACCAAAATGGTCGTAATTATAAATACTTAGTCAAGGGTTGATTTTGTAAAAAGTAAGAGTTAATGATAATGTTTCTCTTAAACCGTGTGTTTTTTGTCTTGTGAGAATTATTATGTGACGGAGGAAATGTAAACTTGTATTTTTGGAATGTCGCTATCACAGTTTGTTAAATATGTGGACTTGATGTTATGTGTTAACACGTTGTTTTTGGTAAAAAAAAAAAATATATGTGATCTTCAATTACGAATCGTAGTCAAATGTGAGTTGCAAGATTGTACAGTGTCAAGTAATTTAACTAGTTCCGTTTAAGAAAAGTATTGTATGTCATGTTTTCTTAAGTGACTTCTCTGCAGGGCTGAATGCTGAAGCTTTACAGGATTTCGTTTGGAGGGTGTTGATTCCATTGATGAGGTTGACACAAGGTTATGATCGTGAGATAGTTGATAAGGTAGATGTGGCGTTGGCAGTTATATAAATAGAGGTTTTAAAATTAGGTGTGAGGCTGTGTGGGCAACATATCAAAATTGCAGTTTTTTTCTGGCATGTCTAAACAGTTAGGATCGGGTTGGGATGACCCAAAATAGTTTTTGTCTATAATTTGTGACGGTTTCTAATATGATAACAAAAAGTATATATATATCATTGCAGTAAATGCATTGCAAATTTCGTTCGACCCCGTTTCAAAGCTAATTTTATTGGTTTTTCCAGTTTGACCTGTATAAAAGTTTAAACAGAATCCTTATCAAGCAGACATTTACTCACTCCTTTACTGTTTTACATGATTCTATTTTAGGCTATGGCTTCTTTCTTGGATGTTGTGATGGAAACAAATGCTTGGGTTGCCTTAGAAGAAACCATGGTTTCCTATTTTATCAAATTGGTTGGTCTGAGTATGGGAATGCTTCAAAATGAACAATCCGCTCTTTATAGGTGGACTGCGCAAGCTAACGGTCCTGAAGAGCCCACATTGGCCACTTATGAGTCTTTTCCGTTGTTCATGTCATGCCATATTTTAGCATCGATTTTAGATGCATCTGTAAAAGGTAAACCTGTTACAGACAGCACGCCTGGATCAATTATAGCAAATGGATGTGGTGATCATTTAATTACAGGAAACCTGCTTTGGGATATTTATAATGTGACTTTGCAAATGCTTTCACACAGCCCGGAACATCGGTCGTGTGCCATTACTGTTTTCCTTCCACAGCTTTTGAAAACCTTTGTATCTGAAAAGGTGCTCGAGATCGAAGTTCATGGGCAGGAATTTATATTATCCAGGTAGACATTCAATTCTCCGTTTATTATTTGTGTGTTAGGTGATGTATTACAATGAATGTATATCCATGTTTCTGTTTTCCCTTCAGGAAGACGTTTATTACTAAAATTTGGAAATGCTGCAAGAGCTTATTTTTAATGGGCCCCTCTGAGAAAAGAGATGCGTACACTGTGCTCTCTTTGTATATATCTTATTTCTCTAAGAATGATGGATGTGATGATGAATTTTTAAGTGGAGATGAAATATTTGACTTAAGGACTGAGAAGGAGTTTTGGGACGAGATGAAGAAAGGCTTGGTATGTACCTGTTTCATTACATTCAGTCATGCTTCCAGCTTTAGAATACTATAGGGTGTTTGTGGGGAGGGATTTGTGTTTTGTAAGGTACTTGTATTAATCAGATAATTAGCTGTTCGAGTGTCTGCCAACTTCTGATTATTGAGGAAGTTAGTACATATAATGAACAAAGGGCATTTTTGTCAAAGAGGGAGACACCTCTTGTAATATGGGAGTAAAAGGTTTTCAAGATATGTGACAATATTGGTAATTGGGTCATTTTCTTATAACTTTGCAAAATGAGTTTTGTTGCAGATAGTACTGAAGTTAGTATACAAAACTGAACAAATTTATCTGATAATCAGAAGCAAAATCTGTTTATCGAAACTTCAACACCTGATTATTACCACTACAAGTTGCAATAATATGATATTCAGCTTCAAAACGCAAATCCAAACACTTCCTAAAAATATTGGGTAGTTTTTCTAACCCTGCTAATTGATAACAGGTTGACAAGGAAAGCATAGTGAGGAAACAATCGCTGCATATTTTAAAGAGTACGGCTATGAACGGTAAGGGAAAACGGAAAGCTAGTATTTTGGAGACAATACCCAATGAGTCAAGTTCCAACTCCAGTGCTTTGACAAAAAGGGAACGATGGGCTAAAAAGGAAGCCAAATCTCTTGGTATCGAGAGCCTGTGTGATTCAGTTGATTCAAATTCAAGCAGTCAGCTGAAATGGGGTGCATTTTTCATGTTATATGAAATGCTTGAAGAGTATGGTACTCATCTTGTTGAAGCTGCCTGGAATCACCAGGTCTGAACTAGACTTGCTATAATATTTTGTGTATTGATTCTGTAGCTGGTGTAGAATGGGAGAGGGTAATTACATTAGGATATTCGACTTCCTTATTACCCTACAGTTTTATTCATTTTCTTTTTGTTTTGACTATTTTAATGTATATCATGACGATCTATTTAATCTTTTAGGCCAAATTGTAATGGATACACACAAATATAAACTAAAGATATCACCAAAGTTTGCATAGGTGCCAAGTTTAAAAATGCACAAGAAAACAAGAATTTATTTCTGGTACAAGATAGTTTTTCCTATGACGAATCCTTTTTTTCATACTTAAACTTAATGTTCGACTTTTGTGCAGATGAACTTGTTGCTTCACACATCTAATTCATCTGATAATCTTGTAAAGCCTGTCGGCGAAAGACTTCATCTTGATCCTATGGAAACACTAGAACACATGTTTGATTGGTTAGCTGTCTTGTGGCAACGAGGCCTTTGCCATGATAATCCTCAAGGCAAGCAATATGTCAATTTACATAGTCACCGCAGGATCGCTATTCTGTAATTTATCTAATGTTTAGTATCTTTATGTGTGTTCCTTAAACGTGTCTTCTTATATCTGCAGTACGGTGTTTGACCATGCAGTCAGTATACGGGATAGAATGGAAGAACCATGGAAGTTATGCGAAGTTTGTGCCTAGAGAGTTTGTACTTGGTCCTTTTATACAAGGGCTAAATGATCCCGTGCACCACAAAGAATTCGGTTAGCTCTATGTTTTTCTTTTTTATATTTCACTTTCATTCGCATCTTTAATCGTCCCCATACCTCGCTCAGACGAGATTGGGTATTGTTGCTGTTGTTGTATTCGCATTAACCGGTTCAAATACATTGCTTTCCAAGCTATAAGTGTTTTTATTATCCATTTGGAAAGGGTAATTGTGTTAGAAGAGTCCGCAGTTACTAGTCATGAATCGTTTTCTGTCTACTAAGTTTAAAATACTTAACTGACTATTGATTATTGCTCAATCTGTTATTTAAATTTCTAGGAGTAAAGGGAGTCTACACTTCAAGGACTATTGATGGCGCTAGCACATTTTTAGAGCAGTATACCGTGTGCCTAAGTGAATGGTAATTTTCTATAAAAAAAAGTAAACCATTATACCGTGATATGTCATAATTATTATTAATAATCCAAAAAGGCAAACTGACATAAGTCATCAATGGAGTATCATGATTTGGTTGTAATGTTTTATAATACAGTAATTTACTGATGTATCAGGGAACAGATGACTTTATTGAGCAATCTTGCATCTCTAGCAAAAACTTATTCTTTTGGTCGAGCTGGGCTGATGAGTCTGGCTGAATGTGTGGCAGCGGCTGCTGCTGGGATCTCGAAACCTGGCAAGAATGAAGCTGAAAAGTGTGATGAAGCTCCCCGTGAGATGAAATCTGATACAGATAGTACTTATTACAATGATGAGGCGGCATTGCTTGATGTTTTCAGATTTATCATTGAGAGCAGCAAACAACATTTTAATCCTAATTATCGTCTTAAAGGTTCAAGATTGCTTATAACCTTATAAAATCGATATTTTATGTACTGAGTATGTGTGCAGCAATATGTTAATTCTTCTCACGGTTTTCCATAAAACATTACTGTCAGTGTGTGGAAAGATTCTGGATGCAACTGTTTCTGTGATGTCATCATCTGATGTACCTCTAGAGTCCGTTCTTCACTTTATATCATCTTTTCCAGCAGACTTTTTCAACTATGGTGGTAAGTGAACATGTAATTCATGAATGTTTTGTTCGTTACAGTTATCCATTTCTTTCTCTTTGTTTTGCATGTTTACACACTCTACTATATATGATTACCATTATTTTACAGGTTCATTAACAGAAAAAGTGCAAGAATGGCTTCGGGGTAATGAAAAGCAAGGTTCTACATGTTCCCTTATCAATGTCAAGCTCATGAAGAACCTTGCTGAGTTCCCCAAAAGCTTTGTTAACCACAGTCACTCGGCAAATGAGAATGTCAATTATGATGACGAAGATTTGGAAACGTGGGAAGTTAAAGCAAAAAGATGGGCAAGGGTACTGTTTCTTATAATAGAGGATGAACATCAATTAGATACTCTATTGCAGGTATTTTTGATAGCTTCATGGTTGATAATTTTATTTTTTAATATTACTTCCACAACTGTGAAATGTTATTCTATGAGCTACTGCTAGTAACTACTATGGTCATGCTAAAGAGTGGAAATTCCGTTTTCCTTGACATATGTTTGTGAATGATACCCTTTTTTCGAATGGCACTTTTTTTCACACCTATATACCACCTATCTTACTATATATCTCACAAACATCTCCAACGAGACTTGAACTCCCAACCTTTTGGTTGGCGAGCACACTCACATACCACTGGCCAAAGGCCCGTGTTCGTGAATGATACTTAATTATTAATAAATAATAATGTGCTAGTTGATCATATAGTTTAAGAGAATACATAACGGCTTTTTATTAACATACAAGAGCTGAAAGTTAACTCACGTGATTTCTTTTGTAAACTATCTTGTGTGTGTGTGTGTGTGTGTTTTTTTTTTTTTTTTTTTTTTTTTTTTTTTTTTTTTTTTTTTTTTTTTTTTACAATTTTTTTTGTTAGCCATTGGGTCAATGAAAAGGATTGTGATGATTTCATCACTGATCAATATTCGAGTCAATTGATATTTAAAGATGAAGTACTCTCAATAATCCGAGACCCACTCACCCATGATTGATATTAATTATTCTAATGACTATAACACTCATATTGCTTCTAGTCATGGTTTTATGTCAAATTATTCTTCGTACAGATAAAATCATTCAAGACTCTTGGCTCCTATTTGCTCATATCTGTGCACAATTTGAAGAAGTATTTTGAATTTCTCGATCTCGATACTCTTGGCAACTCTCTTGGAAGATTTATCTCGCACAACATGTGACTCAGAGGTACGTCATGTTAAGTGTTTAGTTCTGTAAAGATGTCATTATATGTATTTTAGTTTTTTATAACGGTACTAGGTTATTGTGTCCTCTATGCAGACTAAAGCAGAAATTACTAGGGAGGATATGAATCATTTACATCTTCATATTTCAAACTCACTAGTGTTATGCGTTCTTCTTCAGATTATCTTTATTACGAGACCTGTAGTTTTCAGGCAACAGATCTGAAGTAACAACATATGACTTACTTTGTTGAGATATATCTAGAGGAACATCAATAATCCATTGGATGGCTGGATATTTGACACGGAGCGCACGAAGGCCAATATTAATTGAATTGAAGGTGAGTCTACTTCAGGCATCTATTGTTCTTTTTTTTGATTAGACACAAGGTGGTATATTGCTAATAGCCTGACATGTCATGGTATTGATGTTTATATGTTTAATGCCAGTGATAAGTGCACTGGAATCCCTTTTGACGATCCCAAAAAGTGCTATTCAGAGGAGGAGTTATACATAGATAATTGTGATTTCTCTTTTCAGATGCTGTGTCAGAAAATATTAATGATTTTAATGGAGAGGTAACCGGTCACGTACTACATGTGAATTTTTAAAAGATAACTTTTTAGACTTCCTTTCGCATTTACCTATCAGGAGTTGATTGTTGAATTGTATTTTTTTCTATTCTGTATGCTTGAACTGTTTGTATGTTTTCCATGGCCTCTATTTTAATATGGGCGGCCAAAATATTCTTCAATATAGCTTTTAAGACTAATCGCGTTTCACTTATATATTATTTTTTTTTAATTTCCTTATCAAAAATTTACAAGCCTGGAAAGGTATGCTGGTGAAGGTTCCGGTTGTTACCCATGCTAGATCTGTCAGAACTGGTTACTGGATCTTTTGCTTTAGCACACAAAGGGTTCAGCTGTTTCCTCATTGGTGGCATCGATGTCCAGGTTCCCACATTTTCCATTAATTCACGTCATGTTAATAGCCATCTAAATTCTATTTCTAAACAAAATGGCCCTGAATGTGTTAATCTCTCTTATCTATTGCAGATGATGTGGCTTTTGGTTCATTCTTCATGGTTGTTGCATGTCTCAGGCTGTAACAACGGAGGGTTGCACTATTGCTTGCATCTTATCGTTCAGTTTTACATGAATCAGTGTTGGTAATATGGCCATGCATGAATTTGGACAACACCACAGGACCTTGAAGTGGGTAACAAATATTTTCAAACAAACACCTAACTTTGGATTCCGATTCGGCACTTTAGAACAGACAGTTGACTGTACCGAATCGCTTATAGTAAATTGGTTCATTTGATACCGGAAAAGATTGGGAGACCTAAAACTCATGACTTATTTTGTGCCTAACTTATGTGTCATTAGCTTATTGAGTTGTGAAGAAGTGCACCCGGTTGCTACAACCAATGAATAATTGCTGCCACCCAGATTTAGGCATAAAATTAGGCATGGATTTTAGGTCTCCAAATACCTTCTCTTTGAGACCACCAAATTTTTTTTTTAGAACAACTATCTATATCACATAATATACACCACAATCTATCTCACACGTCCTAAGCAGGAATTGAACCCATAACCATTTGTTTAGGGAGCTTCTCACACAGCATGGGGTACCATTAGGACACAAGCCCTTTGGTGAGACCACCAAAAATACTTGAGACCCAGGGAACCAATCTGGTCCTTTAGATCAAAAAATGGATTATCGAGATTGTTTCTAACATGTGATTTGAAAATTTCGTAAATCAATATGTAAATGAAATTTCGCATGCTCTAATCATATGTGTGATTTTGACGGTCTCAAACTTCTTTTTGTCTAAATTGTACCCCCACCTTCCTTTGAAACATAAATAAAAAAATTACTAATATGCTTTCTCTCAAACGTCAAAAGGCCTAATGAACTACTTGCTTTGGTAGATTTAAACACAAAATCAGTATTTGCGATGAGTGAGGTTTTTAGTGATGATTATTATGTCATGGAATCAATACAAATGAAATGTCATTTTGTTTTGTCATATATAGAGATTAAGCGATATGAGGTTAGGTATATATTGAGGTTAATCATTAAGACATACTGTAACTTTTTGCATGCTGATTAATTATTTAGTGAGTTCACATATGTTGTGCTTGGTCATGCAGTTTATTCAAACACATGGCAATGAGCTCAGCAAGAAAAGTGGTAACCTGGAGTGGTTACCAGTAAAGTTTTTGGTTCTCGTCTCGAGTATCATTCAAGAACTCCACGAAATGAAAAACATAAACGTTCTAAATCGTGCAAAAAGAACCAATGGTTTGCTTGGAAAAGTCGATCATGCAGGGACTATGGATACTTCCATGATTATTAGGAAGTTCGCTAAATCGTTCACCTTCATATTGGTATAAATTGTTATATACTACTCAATTAGCACTAATGATTAGAGGTGGCAATTTTGACCGATTTTTACTTTTGAACAGGTTGATTTGATTAAGTTTTAACTTTAACGGGTCAAAATGGCGAAATAAAATATTTAAAGGAAACGGGTCAAATGAGCTGAAAGCCCCAAAGTGTGTCTTAAAGCATAATTTTTTTTTTAATAAATTTTATTGTAGAATTTTGATTATTGCTAATATAACATAACTTTGGTAGTCATATTTGACACATTAGTTATATATACAAAATATTTTATTTTTCGTAAAAAGGTGTCTCGAGTCAAGTTATTAACAAAATATTTTATTGCTAATATAATATAAACTTGCTAAAAAGGTGTTTTGACACATCACCCAAGCCGTCTGTCCCGCCCATTTTGTCACCTCTACTAATGAATAATGTTTTCTCAGTTATCAACACAAGTTCTACGCAGGAGGAGCTGGTGTCGTATACGAATCAGTCATGTTCTGTTTTCTGGGCTAAGGAGATGGGGAATACAACCCTTCCTTCATCCATTACAGGGAGGCTTGGAGGGCTTAGTCAAAGGCGATTGTCATCTTCAAACACTACTGCTGTAGTGCAAGCTGTATGATTTCTAGTATACTATATATTTCTTAGTAGTCTTATTGCCTTAAAATCGACACTCAAAAGGAAAATTAAAATTTCTTTTAAAGTTTGTTTACAACTATAGAACACTGAACACATTCTGACAAAAATACGAATGCTCAAGTTAGCTGATATTCAACTAGAAAGATACGCATAATGATATTTGGTCAGTTAATATGATATAGCCATTGTTCGGACGTGTGGTTTCACTGATTTGTGTGCATCAACTATTATTTATGTCAAGTTATAAAAATTGTTGGTATTACTATTAATAATATTTTGTTATTGTGATTATACTATATTTTACAATTATGTAATAAAAAGATGTGAACAAATAATTTATAAAACTTTAGTAGTTGATATAAAGACATAAAATTGATTCTGAAGTTCTGAAAACATCAAGGATATGTAGGAACGTTTGCTATGTTAATTTCATCTTTAGTTCCTATAATAATCAGATCATGTTAAACTCTCAAACAAGTGATAATCTGATCATTACAACCTTAAACACCATAAACAGTATATCTTAATCTTACAGCAGGTTTTATACAAGAGATTGATAAACTATTGTAATTGTTCAAAATCACATAATCAGCTTTCAAAACACACATCCAGAAACCCCCACCATTGAATCTTGTTTCTTATATATTGCAAACTGATGATGTATGCGTAGTCATGTTTCCTTTCTCACAATTTTTTTTGTTAGCCTTGGTCAATGAAAGGATTGTGATGATTTCATCACTGATCAATATTCGAGTCAATTGATATTTAAAGATAAAGTCATCTCAATCATCCGGAGACCCATCACCCATGATGATATTAAATTAATTCTAATGATATATAATCATATTGCTTCTAGTCATGGTTTTTGTCAATTATTCTTGTACAGATAAAATCAGTCAAGACTCTTGCATCTATTTGCTCATATTGTGCACAATTTGAAGAAGTATCTTTGAATTCTGATCTCGATACTCTCTGGCAACTCTCTTGGAAGATTATATCTCGCACAACATGTGACTCAGAGGTACGTCATGTTAGAGTAGTTTAGTTCTGTAAAGATGTCACTTATAATGGTATTTTAAGTTTTTTATACGGTACTAGTTTATTGTGTCCTCTATGCAGACTAAAGCAGAAATCTACCTAGGAGGATATGAATCATTACATCATATTCTGAAATCACTAGTGTTTATGCGTTCTTCTTCAGCATTATCTTTATTAACGAGACCCTGTAGTTTTTCGGCAACAGAATCTGAAGTCAAACAACATATAGATTACTTTGTTGAGATATATCTAGAGAACATCAATAATCTCATTGATGCTGGATATTTGACACGCGCACGAAGAGCAATATTAATTGAATTGAAGGTGAAGATCTACGTAGCATCTATTGTTCTTTTTGTTTGATTAGACACAGTGTATATTGCTAATAGCCTGACATGTCATGTATTATGTTATATGTTAATTCCAGTGGATGTGCATGGAATCCCTTTTGACGATCCCAAAAAGTGCTATTCAGAGAGGAGTTTACATAGAGAATTGTGATTATCTCTTTTCAGATGCTGTGGTCAGAAAAATATTTAATGATTTAATGGAGAGGTAAGCGGTCAGTACTAATGTATTTTTAAAAGATAAACTTTTTAGACTTCCTTTCGCATTCTACTGATCAGGAGTTGATTGTTGAATTGTATTTGTTTTTTTATTCTGTATGCTTGAACTGTTTGTATGTTTCCATGGCCTTTATTTAATATGGCGGTCAAAATATTCTTTCAATTATAGCTTTTAAGACTAATCCGTTTCCATTATTATTATTATTTTTTTTAATTTCCTTATCAAAAATTTACAGCCTGGAAAATGCTGGTGAAGGTTCGGTTTTACCCATGCTAAGATCTGTCAGACTGGTACTGGATCTTTTTGCTTTAGCACACAAAGGTTCAGCTGTTTCCTCATCTGGTGGCATCGATGTCCAGGTTCCCCCACATTTTCCATTAATTCACGTCATTTAATAGCCATCTAAAATTCTATTTCTAAACAAAATGCCTGAATGTTTACATCTCTCTTATCTATTGCAGATGATGTGGCTTTTGGTTCATTCTTCATGGTTGTTGCATGTCAGCTGTAACAAGCGGAGGGTTGCACCTATTGCTGCACTCTTATCTTCAGTTTTACATGAATCAGTGTTTGGTAATATGGCCATGCATGAATTTGACAACACCACAGGACCTTTGAAGTGGGTAAGGTTTTTTTTTTTTTTTTTTTTTTTTTTTTTTTTTTTTTTTTTTTTTTTTTTAAGAAAGGCCTTTGAATGTTACCTCGATAGCACATGATTAGCTATTTATGTATCCCCCCGCCTCTGCTGAATTAAACTATGTATTGACATTAATTTGTTCTAAGAGTAAATTACATGGTTCGTCCCTGTGGTTTGGCCAAAATCCCTAATTGAGTCCTTATCTTTCCAATTGCGCTAATTAAGTCCTTATTCTGAAACTATGTAACACTGTTAGTCCTTATCGCAAACTGTCGTTATCTCAAATTGGCAAAGTTAGTCCATTAACCAAACGATCGTTTGCAATGTTTGCACCGTTAGTCCTTTCAGTTAAAAAATTGGGAAAAAAAAAATTTGAAAATTTTTTTTCCAAAAAAAATAATTTGAAAAAAAAAATTTCTAGTAAAATTATTTCTTAAAAATTCGAAAAAATTTCAAAAAAAAAAATTTGACGAAAAAATTTTTTTTTCCAAAAAAAAAATAATTTGAAAAAAAAAATTTCTAATAAAATTATTTCTTAAAAATTCGAAAAAATTTCAAAAAAAAATTTTTTTTGACGATTTTTTTTTTCAAAAAAAAATAATTTGAAAAAAAAAAATTTCTAATAAAATTTTTTCTTAAAAAATTCAAAAAGATTTCTAAAAAAAAATTGACGAAAAATTTTTGGAAAAAAAAATCAAATTTCTAAAAAAAATTGACGAAAAATTTTTCGTCAAATTTTTTTTTTGAAAATTTTTCGAAATTTTTTAATTTTATTAGAAATTTTTTTTCAAATTATTTTTTTTTTGGAAAAAAAAAATTTCGTTAATTTTTTTTAAGAAATTTTTTCGAATTTTTTAAGAAAAAATTTTATTAGAATTTTTTTTAAATTATTTTTTTTTGGAAAAAAAATTTTCGTCAAATTTTTTTTTTGAAATTTTTTCGAATTTTTAAGAAATAATTTTATTAGAAAATTTTTTTTTCAAATTATTTTTTTTTGGAAAAAATAAAATTTTTTCGTCAAATTTTTTTTTTGAATTTTTTTCGAATTTTTAAGGAATAATTTTATTAGAATTTTTTTTTTCAAATTATTTTTTTTGGAAAAAAAAATTCCAAATTTTTTTTTTCCAATTTTTTAACTGAAAGGACTAACGATGCTAACATTGCAAACGACCGTTTAGTTAATGGACTAACTTTGCCAATTTAAGATAACGACAGTTACGATAAGGACTAACAGTGTTACATAGTTTCAGAATAAGGACTTAATTAGCGCAATTGAAAAGATAAGGACTCAATTAGGGATTTTGGCCAAACCACAGGGACGAACCATGTAATTTACTCTTGTTCTAACTTAACATATTTCTGCAGTTTGTTGAGAAAATTCTCGATGAAGGAACAAGAAGTCCGCGTACTATTCGTCTTGCAGCATTGCATTTAACAGGGTTGTGGCTCTCACATCCTAGTGCAATAAAGTACTACATGAAGGAGTTGAAGCTGTTAACTCTATATGGTTCTGGTACCGTCTTTTCCCAAATACTTCTTTTCTTCAAGTCATTCACTTATTTATTCAAGTTGATTTCATATATATATATATATATATATATATATATATATATATATATATATATATATATATATATATATATATATATATATATATATATATATATATATATATATATATATATATATATATATATATATATATATATATATATATATATTAATTATTATTTTTGAGTTTTTCAACAGTTGCATTTGATGAGGATTTTGAAGCTGAAGTGACTGAAAATCACGATGCAAGGACGGAAGTGTCAATTTTGTCGACAAGTCCAGACCCGGAGTTAACAGAGGTGGGTGTTTAATATCTCATATGAGCCACTTGTTTGTGTTTACATAAACAAAAAGTACCATATAATACAATACATGCTTTTCTTAAAGTGTTCATGCACAACTAAATAATTCCAGTTCTTGACCAAATTATTCAAATATTTATGGAAGCTTTGTGATGTTGGTTTTAATTAGGTATTTATCAACACGGAGCTTTATGCAAGGGTATCTGTTGCTGTTATGTTCAACAAGCTAGCAGACACATCCGATACAACTGGCTCACATTATGAAGTTGAAAGGAAACATGCTTCCCTACAATCTGGCAAACTGTTCTTGCTTGAGCTCTTGCAATCTGCGGTAAGGGGTTTTGTAACCGCCACTTGGATTAATCTCAAACTGTGGATTGATTATAGCTGAGGTGTACTAAAATCCCGGACTAACCAGTTGAACTATTATGTGTTAATTGATTCTGTTCACTTTTTCTGTTAATATGTTATTAACATATGGTGTTGCAGTCCTAAACTGGATGTACGTCTAAGAATCTTTACAGGGGGAAATATACATTCCAATTTACTAAAAAATGGGCTGATTTTCGAGTTATGCTTTTTATCTAATAAGTCAAATTTCAAAATATTACCCAAAGTGCATGTCACCTCTCAAATCCGTTCAAGCAAAAAGTAGTTTGTTATCAAAATGATCTTCTTTTATATCATATATAACATGCTAAATATTAATAACAAAATTTTTTTCGACGGCGTTTAGCTCTGCTGACTTGTTACCCCCCC
>LBNU01019641.1:34698-105076 GCA_014162995.1 Artemisia annua
CCCCCCCCCTCTTTTTGCCACGTCCATAAATGTACTTTTATGTTAAGACATCATATCATCTATGATAGACTTTATAGGTTGAATATCGTATGGGAAAAAAATTCACCCGGTTTGACAGAGTACTTTGAACCATTCGTCTGATATCACGTAATGTGTTTGTATTGTTTGTTGTTTTTGGCTCTGAAAATATATGATCTTGATGATCTGAATTGCAGGTGAGTGACACTGACCTATCAAAGGAGTTGTATAAAAAGTACAGTGCGGTTAGTTTCTAGCCTCTCTGTTTAATACATAGGCTTAGTTAATTTCTTATTTGCTCTAATTGATTCAACTTAATCTTAATCTCCAAACTTATATTGCATATTAAAAAAAAAAAAAAAAAAAAAAAAAAAATCTCTTTGGCAGACTCATAGGCGGAAAGTACGTGCCTGGCAAATGATTTGTATATTGTCCCATTTCGTTGATCAAGAAATAGTATCCGAAGTTATGAATCACTTGCATACAGCCCTTTATGTAAGTAGATGATGATATTTACATGATAGAACACCACTATTCCTTAGAGTGTTTATACATCCTAATGCTGTGTTCTTTCCTTCATCTTGATGCAGAATAACAACATGCCTGGTGTTCGACAGTACTTGGAAACATTTGCAGTCCATGTATATTTGAAGTTTCCATCATTGGTAAGAAAGTTACCAAGTAAACTATTTTATACTAGTTGGTTTGAGTATTGACATTTTATTGGTATTGGAAATGTATAATAGTTAAATATTAATATAATAAGAACTGCTTGTAGGTTGGTGAGCAATTAGTCCCAATGGTCCAGAAATACGATATGAGAACTCAGGCGAGTATTTTAATTTGACATTATATATTTAATATACAAATGTATGAAGTTCCATTTTGGAATAATAATTCACAATATTTCACCTGTTGCAGGCTCTCTCATCGTATGTGTTCATAGCAGCAAATGTCATTCTACATGCATCTAAAGACACTCAATTAAGACATTTGGATGATTTGCTTCCTCCTATTGTTCCATTGCTGACCTCACATCACCACAGTTTACGTGGATTTACCCAGGTTATTAATTATAGTACGTACATATACATGTCAATGAAGCGATATTTCCTTTTTTTATTTATTCACATGTAATAGTTATGCAGTTATTAGTATACCAAGTTCTATCAAAATTGCTGCCTGTCCTTGATTCAAGTGCCAATGAAACACTGTCCTTGGAGAAAAGATGCTTTGTCGAACTAAAATCTTATTTAGAAGATAACTCTGACTGTGCCAGGTATGATACATTCCTCCGTTCAAATTTCATTACAGTAAATAAATCTTGTGCTTAAGAGGTGCTTTTGTTTGATTTATTTTGCAGGTTGCGAGTATCAATGGAAGTTCATCTTGATGCTTTTGATCCTAAGAAATCCATTACACCAGCTGGAATCTTCAGTAACCGAGTTGATGTAAGATACTTGCATTAGTTCGAATTTCCAAAATTTTATCTATTAAAACACATGAAGGATGATCTATGCTAGATGTGGCATAATGGGCGGGTTAAAAAGGGCCGGGTTGGATAACTGGCTAAACAATGTATCTGTTTGTTATGGGTCAAAATGGTTTGGGACCCACCCCCAAACACACATTTCTTTTACTTCCATACATAATCTTTGCATTATGTATGATAAAAACACATTATTATAATGCTTGAAATGAAACTATTTTTAACTTTTCTGCCTTTTGAATACAGTTTGGCCGACATAGTGTCTTTGAACTTGTACAACTAATTCCTAATTTAACTAATTATTAAAAAATCAAACTATTTGACCCTTGGAGACAGAGTGATTTGACTTCATATGTTAGTGCTCAGTTTCATTCTTCCAACATTTAATTTATCTCTCTTTTACAGGACACCGAGTTTGAATGTGCTAATGTATCCCTCTTAGAACGAGTAATCGACTTCCTAAATGTAAGTTCTATTCTGAAGATCTAGTTTTGTTTAGTTCCTTGCATGAATGACTTCTCATGCTTAGAATTGTAGGATGTCAGAAAAGACCTCAGATCTTCAATGGCTAAAGATGCAACACAGCTGAAAAACGAGCAGATACATATGCAAGGTTCCAGGTCAAACGGTCAACTTAAAGAGGAAACAACTGCCAAATTGCCAAATGATATGTCTTTGGATTTCCAGAAAAAAGTTATTATCTCCAAACATGAGACGCAAGATTCACATTTCAGCTCCTTAAATAACGACAGTTATAATTCACTTTTGGGTATGTTTTAATGCTAGTTGCAGGTTCTTAGTTTCTAAACTTTGCATAAGTTATATAGAGAAGGGGTTATTGCATATGTTTACTTTGGTCCAAATGTCCAATTCCTGTTATAGTAAACCATCTTATTTTACCATTGAAGTTACAAATTTTATTATCTAAGATAACCAACTACCAAAAATTTTCATCAAGTAATTTGAATCGGTGACTGATCTGTGATGACGTGGCAGCGTATGTGTTAGTAAGTCTGTGGCATGGTGCTAAAGTGGCATCTGAAAACTGGTTACCTTTGTTACTTACCTTGATGGGTCTCTTTTTGGCCTAAAGTAAAATGTTGGTCATACAAAATAAAATTTTCAATCAAATTCGGTTAGCTCTGTATGCAATTAGGCTATACAGGAATACTAGCACAAGGTTAAACTTAGTAAATTGAGCAGCGAGTAACTAAATTAGTCTCCAATTGAGTGTAGATGTGGAGAAGGAAGATCAGCTTCTCGATCAGTCACTGAGGGCAAGAAATATTGCAATGGGAAAACTTAAAGAAGGTCGGCAAGAAATCATCCTTGTAGCGTCACTAATTGATCGTGTCCCTAATCTTGCTGGATTAGCACGCACATGTGAGGTAATGAAATCAGACCGATTTATTTAATCTTGCTTTGTATGTCGAATTTGCTTTATTTAATTTCTTATTTTTGTTTTGTTTTATTTTTGTATGTTACTCGCAGGTCTTTAAAGCAGCCAGTTTGGTCGTTGACAACGTAAACATTTTGAACGACAAGCAATTTCAACTCATCAGGTTTGTCTGTGAACACTTTAAACTTATTAGCATGCAGTGTTTGACGAAATAGATGAAGTCTAATTTCTTTTTGTAAGTGGAGTATTTATTGGTACGGTTTTCAGTTTGGGAATATTAGGAAGCCAACTCTAGTACTGAATTTTTGGGTTTGAAACCAGATGAATGAAATTCCTTTTTGTTGATTTAATTTGTAACCCTTTAAAATTTTTTAAGTCAAAGTTGGTTAACTCAAAACTGAAGCCTAATCTGATTTTGGAATTTGGTTAAAGAATGTAAAACAAAATGGACTCCAGTGTCTTGATGCTCAATTTTTGTTTCAGTGTGACTGCAGAGAAGTGGGTTCCTATAATAGAAGTACCCGTAAGCAATGTTACGGGTTTCTTGGAGAAGAAGAAAAAAGAAGGTTATTCTATCTTGGGTTTGGAGCAAACAGCTAATAGTGTCGCTCTCGACCAATATGTCTTCCCTAAAAAGACGGTAAAACACAACTTTGTTCTGCTTTTTGATTTTACATATGGTGATATTAATTCCTTTATGACATGCAAGTTAGAAATTACTTACACTTGCAATGATCGCCAAATGATTTGCTAAAATAAAGAAAACAGAGAAGTCAAGGACATAATAGATAATCATACATTATCTTATATTTAGGGGCAAAGTTTCTGAGTTTAATTGTTTTTTGCTAATTAGTTAAGCATATATTGTACACCATATGTATGAACATCTTTGCATAGATTATCATAGTACTGATAGCTACAAGCATATGTGACCATTAGTTGCTATATATCTTTTAGCAGGATTGCATATCTGACCATCATCATTTGAAATTGCTGGTTAAATTTCACAAGATTCCTCACATTGTTTCATTTTTGACTTCTATGCTTTGAAATTTCTTAGGTCAGATTTGTCTTTTTTATTACTACAGGTTTTGGTTCTTGGTCGAGAAAAGGAGGGTATCCCGGTAGAGTTGATTCATATACTGGATGCTTGCATTGAGATTCCTCAAATGGGAGTCGTAAGATCACTCAATGTTCATGTCAGTGGTGCGATTGCTCTATGGGAATATACTCGGCAACAAAGATCATGAAAAGAAAAACCCTCAAGTTTGTTAAACAACTAGTTTTAGATGCCAGAGAAACTAAATGCCAGAATGATTTGAAGCCTCTTTCTGGACTTGTCTGTACTGAATGAACAATCTAATTAAGGGAAATTTACCATTCAAACCTATTGTATGAAAAATGAATATCTACCTATACTTCTGTATTGGTGCCATCACTTTGGAGAGAAATACTTTCTTTGTATTCTTCGTTGTAGTCTTTGTGTTGGTGTTGCAGAACTTGAACATGGATACCCATTCAAAGCAACCTTGATGCTTTTTCACCTTTGGCTTTTCTTGACTTAGGATTATCTACCAAAAAAAAATCAAATTAAACCTTTATCACATTTTGCTTGAAATCTCAATTTTCGTGATCATGGTTTTGATTGTTGGATTTCTGTGTTTGCATAACTTCAATACTGGTTTGTAGAAGTAGTAGTTTGCTCACCTGAGGCGAAGATGGCTGTTTCTTTGTTGTTGAAACTACCAAAGACTCACTTTGATGAGGAGATGAAGATGCACCTGTAGATTTTGGAAGCTCTCTTAGGCGATGTGAGTAGCTAAGAAGCTCGGCTCTTCTGTTGTACCATCCACCCTTCTTTGACTTTTCGATATGCTTATTAATTGATGATCCTCTCTTTATTGGCTTTTCCACATAAACAGTCACGAACACGGCCTTCTTTTTTAAATATGGTGCCTGCACATCCATATTAGACACCAAAAGAGATTTACCATATTGCTTGACTATATATGTGTGTTTGCTGGCCAAGAAAGATAATGCTGCATGCAATCATTGGATTGACCGTTACAGAAACAATTTGATAATGTCCATGTAAGTTATCAAAATTAATGAAATCTGTTTTTATTCCAATTCTTTCGCAAATTAGTTTCCATCTTTAGAAAGGTTACAATGTCATACTAGGCAGATAAGTCAAGTATCTCTTTATGATTAGAAAAAATCACTCAAGTAAAACGTAAAAAAGATATCCATTTTTAGCACATAGGGCTTAAGTGCGCAAACTCAAGCCAATTGCTTATTCTCAAAGTAAGCCCAATCCGATAACAATACTATCCCCAACTTGGGATGGCCGCGACTGGATACACACAACTGTCATCCAACCGTTATGATACGGTGCTTGATGCGTGACAGTAGGACATACACAACCGTTGTACGAATTGTACGAGACCAAGGATAGCATGACACCTGTCATCCTTGTCTGCCATGCGTGACATGTCCACAACCGTTAATCAATCACAAGGGGGTTCCACAAACCCTAGATATCTCCCTAAATATAGAGGTATCACACACAAGAAAATGGTTCACCTTATTTTGTGACATTTCACACTTATTGAATAAGTTGTCCACACACTCTCGTTAGTTGGTTTAGTGTTACCTCGACTATAGAGAAACACTCTTCTCGCGGTGTCTTTACCGTTCTTAACGGTTAACTAAACAACGTAACTAACCTAACCCATTCTAATCACGTTCTACAAACTATATGTAAACACTAGCTAATTCGTAACTTCCATAAGTTGAACTTGTAAGGTCTCAATTTTTGTGTATTTGCTCATCAACGGATGTATGATGTTCGGTTTAGTGTGTTACTAATGTTATTGAGATTGTCATTTTTTATTAGATAATAGTTGGCCGATAAATGTTTGTTTTATGTTTTACACTTAATAATTATTCTAACTTTTGTAAGCGTTCTGAAAAGTTTCAAATAAAATGACAAGAAGGGCATTTCATTTGTTGAATACTACATTATCATAATTTGCAATTTCTTTTGTTAGGATACAAAAGATTTATGATTTTCTTAGATGTGGTAGAATTTCAATATTGTTGTATGTGTTCTTTCTAGCAGTTGTGCATTTGTTAACAGTAACATGACGTTTTGTTTTGCAAATCATACTAGAGTTTTCTTACAAAATATTTCAGTTGTGGTGTTCGTTTTAGTCTTCTTGTCTTTGCCAAAAAGCTCCTCTTCGCAACTATTCAGCTCACTTCTTCACTGTCAGATAAACCATTGGAAAATGGTGAATAACAATTATAATCGTTGTCCGGCATGTACTGATTAGCCACCCATCATCATGTTTTAGAATACAACAACCGAAGCGAAAGACAGTTGGCAACTATAAGTGCTTGTTTGCATATTGTCATTACTCACAACAATGTTAGTTTTTGATAGGTACATGGCTTCAGATGCTCTTATGTTTGTATTGAATAACTTTAACAACACAACAATGTGTTGAGCAACCTTGTCGCACATAATGCAGGAAGTATTCAAAGTACAATTCAACACAATTCAATGATATTAAAAGTACACATGTTCATTATACCAAACCAACAAACTTCACTTTCACATGTAACCTCTAAATTTTTCTATAGTTACTCGTAAATCATACATTAAAGCTGTACTAAATATGCAACAAGAACCCATCCATTTAAGGCTAGACGCAGTGGGCCGAGAAATTTCGGTCGAGTGCTTTGTGTGACCGACTTTAACATCGGCTGTTGCCAATGTGGAAATAGAAGCAAATATCGGTCGAGCTATAAACAAAACCACAATCGGTTGAATTTACAACCGATATTATGCACACAAAAATCCAATGTTACCATTTGAAACAAAAAAAAAAAAAAAAAAAAAAAAAAAAAAAAAAAAAATGTACTTGGGTCATGTCTGGTCGCCGGAGAGAGAAAGCTGACGGGGCAGTGGATGACTTGGGTGACCACTGTGTCTAGCCTAAAGTACACAACCGCACAAAATCAAATTGACCCAACGAACATCAGTTGTTTCAGCCCTTTTCTGTTAATGCAATAAAAGATTAAACCATACACATCTTCATGGCAGATACACATCTATCCAAGTTATACCATTACTATTTCTTTTATAAAAATTTAAAATGTGAAACAAAATTCCAGTAAACAAGCTATTACTATCAAAACATCAAACAGGGCATAATTGCAATAATTTAAATTTAAAAGTTGGCATATTTTGATTCTTGACGAACGAGATTAGTCCTTCTCATCTTGCCATGTAGCTTGCCACTGTTTGTCGTAATAGGTAGTCTCATCAAGCAGTTTTCTCAGATTATCCAAATCCTCGTTCTTCCGAATAAACAATACACCAGCTACTGCTACGAATAAAAGTGTTTTGCAGAAGAAGTTTCCCATTTGATCAACTAGTCCGACCCCTGTTAAGCTATCAACAAAGTAAGCCATGAAGAACCCGATCATTGCAGCCCGGCCTATAAAAAATAATTAAATAGTCAATAACAAGATGTTGATTAAATTTGGTTTTGTTGTTTTGGGTTTCTGTTTAAGAGAGATGATGTGCTAACCGTTGAGTCGTTCGGCTTCAGGAAGATGAAACCTCTTCATCCATGCCCACCAGGGAATAATAGAGGTATCGAAAACTACAGGGAAGTCGTTATTGGATGATTCTGGGTTGTCTTCAAGCCATTTCCTTCTTTTAACCTCTGTAACATGTTGGCAAGAGACACGATAAGATTCATGACTTCATTAACGTCATATATTGTTAAAATGTGGAAATTTGAGTATTCATACTAGTATCATTTTCATCTCCATTAAGTAGTAGTAAAAGGCTAATATAATGCTATTTCATCACTTAGCAGTTTATGTAATGCAATTTAATCAAGTTAATGCTTTTTCAGTGATATGCTTAGTAACATATTAGTACGGGGTGTTTGGGATTGCTTATTGAGAATAAATTATGCGTTTTGAAAACGGATAATCAGATAATCAAGTGTTACAAAACAACTTATATGATTTTTCCTTTTTGAAAAAAGCAGTTCTGAACAAGTAATTATATTTACCCAAACAACTGAAAATGAGAATCAAGAAAATCTAACCAGCATCAATAACAGCATCCCAGTCAGTAACACCATTATTCTGAAACTGGTTTAAATCCCAAGTCCCAGAAACCCATTTCGCATCTTCAAATTTCACCTCCATTTCCACTGGAGCTCCATTTTCCGGTGGTTTTTCAACAATGGCGACTCCAGACCCATTTTCAGAAGCTTGTATTGAGCCCAAAAAGATGGGACTTTTGGGTTTTAGAGAAACAAATGGGTGAGTTGTGAGGTGGGTTTTGGAGGATGAAGGGAGATGTGCTGTTGTTGTTGTTGTTGTTATTGTTGAAGAAGAGTATAACGCCATTGACGATGAACAGATAATAATCTGGCCCAGTGGCCCTCTAAAGTAATCGAGGGTGAAAAGGGGTCTAAAAAGAGGGATGGGGTTCTAGCTAAATACCAACTAAATCATTATTTGCATTGTGTGGTTAGGTGGTAGTGGTTTAAGTGGGTTAAACAAATTCAAATTATCATATTCTCATGTTAGTTGATATAATAAATTTTTAAGTTTAAGATGTTTATCAAAATTACTCATATTTTATATCGAAATTAAGTTATTTAAAGAAATATTTGTTTTTACTTAACACTTCTAAGCTTGTGCAATCGTGATATAAGTTAAAAAGAAAAAAAACCCACTTATTTGTAATAGTAATTAGTATTTGTAACTTTGATTATTATTATTTTTTTACATCATTTTTAACTTTTAATTTAACATGTAATTTACCTTACTATTGCTGTCCTCTCAACTGCTAAATCTTGCAACTTTCAATCATGCCGTCTTTTTAACTTTTGATATGAACCATAGATTTCGTCACACATGCCATCAACGGTTGGATTTGTAGAAAAGTGAAGGAAAAAAAATTGTCCAACTTCTCAACTGATGTTGATAGACTCTCTGTAACTGCTCTCATCTCTCTCTCTCTCTCTCTCTCTCACTTCATTCTCATTTTTTTTATGTCACACAAAAATAACACACATTTCTGCATCTTCTCCCATAATCAGATGACAAAATAATTATATCAAAAACACAATCTTCCAAGATATTGATATTTTCTTAATTATGGAATGAAATCACTATAACACTTTCTTAATCCCAGAAAACACACACTAAAAAAAACACATATCAGGCCTTCTCTCACGTTGACCACCATCAACCACCGCAACCGCGAACACGAGTAGCCGCAACCACCATTATCATTTGAAACTATTGTCGCCACCAACAACTTACATAAGATAAGTGGATTTGGCTGGTCTTAAAAGTTGGCGGTTTTGATGGTATTTTGTTTGGATCTTGGATCCAAACGGTTTCATGTTTTAATGGTTTTGGAGGCGTTATTGTATCTTGGTTGATTGTTGGTGGGTTCAACGGTGTTTTAGTGCTAAAAACGATATTTGGACGCTGGTTTCGATTATGGTTGATTGGCTTTGTGTTTATGGGTGGTACAAAGTTGAGTACAACGAATGCAAAAGGTATATATTCCAACTTATTGTTGCTTACATGTGTGACAACTGGTAAATTTGAGAACATGATTTAAACTACGATTTATAATTTAAAACGAATCGTTAATTTTATTGAAACGGTTTTCAAAGATTATGAGAATTGGTGATCGATCATGTTGAATATGATGCTTATCGTTGATTATTTATGTGAAATATTTGTCGTTAGACCATTCCTATGCGTTAAATTAGGCACTACTTCGACTCTGGCACTAGGAAACCTAATAATACGCGAAAAATATATATTTGTTACTCGAAAATGAACGGAGATGTTTTATAGTCACGCTTTTATGGAAAAACCTATTTAAACGCGTGTTGAGAGTTTTAATAACAAATATGGGCTCGGGAAATGAGAGTCGGGATTTCATGAGGAACGGGTACGTTTTATTTTATAAACGTATTTATTATCGAATTTAATGGGGAAAATGTGTTTAAATGTAATCGGTGGTAATTAAAAATTAACATTGGCGACGCTTGTTACTAATTTCTTGATTTAAAAGTAAGTGATAACGGGAGAGTTTATAAAAATTGGCACCGCGAGTCCTTGCACCCGACCCCTTTTTGCTAAATAATAAACTAGACAAGGACCAAATTGCAATTTATCTAAAATAAAACTAACATAACCCTAACCCCCCTTTTTTTTCATTTATCATTTTCATATACATTTCATCTCTCTTTCTTCTCTCCCTCTCTTTGTCATCGCCGGCTGCCACCACCATAGCGCCACCACCGCCGCTCCCACCACTACACCGCCACCATGGAAATGACCACCATTATCTCCTCTTTCTCTTAATATACTATACGCGCTCTAAAACCTACCCTAACACCTCGTTTCACCATACACGCGCCACTAAAACACCACCACCACCATCCTTAACCACCTGAAACTGTAGATCTATTGAGGAAACGGTAAGAAGACGCGTTTATACGCGTGAGTTGACTCGGTCACGAGTCAAACTCATGATTCTATCAATTTTAGGGACGAATATAAATGGGTTTTGGTTTATTCTTGTTGAAAACATTTGGGAAAATAATTTTATTAATAAAAACGTGATTAAGGATTAGTTGGTATCCGATTTGTGTTGTGTCTCATGTTGGTGTGTCGAGTTGAAGCAAACCGTGAGCCTGTGCTCACGGTATTCTTGATGTGTCTTCCTGGATGTTGTTTATCTTCTTGTAGTTGTTCTTGTTTGGTGTTTGGTTCGAGCCACACCGTGAGTCTAGCTCATGTAATCCTTGTTATATTCATGTTGCTGTTCTTGTTTTGATGTTGGGATTGAAAACCGGAGTTGTATTGATTGTGTGGTTGAAGCCGAATGGATAGAATTAGGTTTAGATTAAGACATTGGAACTGAGTTTTGGTATGGTTGTAGTTGTTGCTGTTGTTGTGTTGCCGCGAGACGAGGAGGCTGCCAAGAATGGACAAGCCGAGACCACTAGGGTCTTGGCCACCTGTTGGTTATTTATTATTGTTGTTGTTATTAGGTTGATGATGTGAACATTGGGCTGAGAACCGTACGGTCACGGCAAGGGTTTATGGTTGTTGTATGTTGTAGTTGTGATTGACTCTTGAGGTTTTGTTTGGTTGAAGAAGTTATGGTGTCGTTGTGTCGATTAATAGTGGACGGAGTTAGGTTAGACGCGAACCGTAGACGGTCGCGAGTGTTGAAGTTGATTGTAGATATTGGGTTATTTGAACATTGATAATATTGGGCGATAGCTTATTATTATCGATTGTGAACTTGTGCAAAGTCGTAGTTATCTTGACTTTCTAGTCACGGTTGACTCCGACAAAGCCGTAACGTGTGATTTTGAACATTTTGGACTTTGACGATGTTAGATAGCCCGAGAGTGATGACTCGGACTCGTGAGCTCGAAATAAATAATAACTCGCAAATGAATAAATTTGACAATAAAAATTTATAAGTATATATATGGAATTGTATATATTTATAAGTAACGAGTAAATAATACCAAAGTTAACGTTAAATATTAATTAGCGAATTAAAAATGAATTAATATTAACGGAAACTTTATTATTTAGAAAAGTAATATTTTCGAATAAAATGTAGTGGTTTCTTTTATAAACATTATTTAACGAGAGTTATTATAAATTTCGAGTGCATGCAAGACTAGGATTTTTCCTAGATACTAAGCATTTTGTATTTAGTTGCGAGTCACGGATATGTGACGTTAATACATCTAGCTTACGTAGTTAACGAACCTAATGGGAGCTCGTTAAGTATGTCGGAAAGATTTAATAATGGATAACATATCCTACGACCTCTTAGGTGGTGATATAGTTTTGGAGGAATAAGTGAGATGTATGCATGGTGAAGTTTATTAGGGTGACTAGTTCAATAAGTTTTGACAATATGATTTGATGACTTAGTAGACTATATGGACTTGTCGCGTGTATTGTTGCGGTTTTATTTGGTGGAGTTCTTTGGAAGCGTGAGTTCACTCGAGTATTGTTGAGTCGACACTACACACACACATGGATACCAAACACTAAAACAGATACGAGAAAGAGATTTTCGGAAAATGAAATAGAATACATTCGGGATTGGGAAATATTTATTTGAGAATTATGCTGAGGCGTATTGATATTATTAGGTAGTGCCGAGTCCGTAGCCGCCGTTGCAAGATAGTTGATACTTTCATTGCTTCTGTTGATATTTATGCTGTTTGCTGGACCTGAGGTGAGTCATAGCCCCACTTTTACTTTTGAGCTTTGTTTTCAATACTTGGGGTGAGAAACGTGCAAAATGTTTTATGTGGACTATTATCGCTTTTTGATTTAAAACTCGCTATGCTTATAGAACTAGGTAGGATAGAGAGCGAGGCCTAGTCAAGAACTAGGTAAGCTGTACAACGAGGCCTAGACTAGATCTAGGTAAGTTGAGGCATGTCGTATCCTTACGCATGTGGGTATGTCGTATCCTTACACATACAGATTGATTTTGATTTGACTATAGTGTGCACCTATAGGGTTATGATAGTACGGAGGTTATCCGTGTGATTATGATGGAGCGGAGGTTATCCGCAGGTTTGTTCTGAGGCCTAGTCAAGCTAGCAAGCGTTTTACGTATATGTCCACTTGATTTGATTATGAATATAAACCTATGATCTCACCAACGAAAGCTGACTTTTAGCACGTTTTCTCAGGTAATTAAGCGATGATTTTGGGTGCTTGGATTGGAGGTTTGGCATGGCTATGCGGTCTAAGGATCTATTTTTCTAAAACTCTGATATGTATTTGCGGACCTCCTTTTATTTCTTTTGGGCCTTACTTTGGATGATTTTGGGATGAATGTAAACTTTAAAACCCTGTTTGGTTGCGTTTTACTCATGTTTACTCTATCTCGTTCTTTTATGACTTGTGTTGGATACCAATCCCCGTAGCACCCCGAAAACTTGAATAGTCTTCCGCTGTACCAAATTTTGGGGGTGTTACAGATTGGTATCAAAGCCAAGGTTATAGAGAACTAGGTAATAAAAACCTAAACTATAACCGACTTTTATAGAAAACGATCCTCGACCAACGCCCGCCAGCCCGCCAAGCCGAAGCATCTTATAGTACTTTTGAGAGATTATGAGATGATGATATGATGTGAATTTTTATATGAGACCCTTGTAGAGGGCGGCTCATGATGTGACTTACGTGATATGATATAAGGATATATTGCGATTATGAATTGGGAGTTAGACGTTAGAAAACTTAGTGATGCGATAGGACTTCACTATGCTCTATGCGATTTTATTTGATAGTGATTGAGATGATTTGGAAATCATGGGAGGCCTCGATTTTACAATATATTGAGCTTATGTTTGATTGATTGGATATGTGGTATATTGATTATAGGAAGTATTGATTATGGTTTAAGTTACGGGTTGGTTTAACGTTAATAAACCAAACCGCAATAGTTATCGGACCCCTTGGGTTGACGAACCCAATTGGGCCGATAAGTATGGCGGTGGAAATTTATTAGCGTATGACCCACCCTTATGACTCGTAAGTTTGTGTGTGATGCCCTGAATATGATAATTATATACCGTTGTCATAGACTGTGTCTCCTCCCTATCCAGTCCTCACTATTCGATTCTAGAGCGGTAAACATATCCATATGTTTCCGTCATATTCGTTATTAGTTAATGCTGAGATCGGACATTCGTCCTGTTGTTCTGAAACGCCATCTAGCGTCGTCTAAGAAACCATCTAAAAAAAACTATTACGCCAAGAGCGTGAATAGTTATGGATTGATTGTTGTGAACTCTAAACCGAAGGGTTATCGGTTAGATAACCTAGCTTCTTTGAATAGATACCATCATCATCTAACGCCGCTTCTATTCGCCGTTGATGAACTTTTAAGAATCTGGTGCCGACACCGAATGATCATGCTTATTGGAAGTTTCGCTTACGCATTTGTTGTGTTGTTTATCGTTATAACCTCGATGACTATTCGTAGTCTCGCATTGAGCTTGCGGGAACCTCGTTCCAAACCCTGATGTGCGATGAATCCAAGCACCTGATTACTAGGTGGAGCTGGAACCTACAATCGTTGAGTGGGATAGTATTCTTGATATCACGTTTGAAATTCAATCTTTTAACGACGAGGAGCAAAGTTTTTGTGCGATGTTATCCCGATATTCGAATCGTATAGTTCGTTGATTGCTCGTGGGGACAGATTATAGCCCCGAAACGAGACTTAGTAGGGCCACGCAGACACGACTTGTTGCAGCTATTAGCACGGGACGTCGTGGACAACCTCTAGTCATTATGAACTAAACTACCAACAACCAGGTCTCGCCAATACGTGTTAAGGTGAGTTGAGCATGCATTGAGCAGATAAATGGCCAAATGAGTGGCCGAGACACAAAACCGATACGAATCGCCCATTCACCAAAACGATGCCCGTAAGGGAACGTATGAGGAGTTATGAAGCTGAATGACAATTGGAAGGGCGGGATCGAAGAGGTTGTTTCTCTAGAATGTTGTTTAGAAAAGATGAAACCGCATTTCGAATTGGAAATTGTGAGAAGACGAATATGTCTCGTAAACACTATGGGACGAAATAGTAATATCTGATCTGGCGATATTAAAGCGACTTATTCTAGGTATTGAGGAGAAGGATTTAAGACGATTACGTTGGGGATTGTTGCCTTCGTGGCAAAGCGAGAAAATGGGAAATTAAAGTATGGAATTGTGAGGCGAATGACATCGACATGCCGAATCAGGTCGTTATGTCCGGGAGCTGTCCCTATGGTGACTTGAGATAGCTCATGCGGAACCGCTCAAGATAGAGCACTATATTGATGGATTGGCCCTGTCTAACGAGGATGACGTGAGTACCTCGTGACCAGCTACAATTCGTAGTATTTTGAAGATCTAATGGGATGAGATACGAGTAAGGAAGTGGTTGACAACAAGTGGTAGTGGGAAGACCACTCAAGGAACGAGAAGTTGAGTTCTGGACTCACAAGGTGAGAGGTACTGACCTACAGACCTACATGCACCGTTTCTTTGAGTTATTCTAGTTGTGCCCTGAAATGGTAAGGAGTAAGGCTTGGTGATGATGTCGCTGAGATAGCGAAAAACAAGAGGAAATGAGAAGATTTCGCTAAAGGTGAGAGAAAAACATACATACGACAAGAGGTCGTGGATGCTTATGTTGTCAAAAGCTGGAAAATTTGAGACGCGCACTGAGAATTAACCCAAATGCGCCTATTATAGGCTTCACCACTTTGGTTGGTATGCTGAGACGTGTCGTAAGAGTTGTAGGTTGGACACCTAGCCAGAAACCGTAGATCTAAGACCCATGCATTGGTTTCGACAACCTCCGGGTCGGATTGTAAGACTAGTGTCGCATGTGTTATATGAAGAAAGAATGAGCCCTACATGAAAGTTCGTTGGGAACTTGGAAGAGTGGAAGTTGCGGAGCCGAGGAAATGGAGGAAAACCAAAGAGAATCGAGAAGTAAGAAGATACCAAGAGTATAATGTGACGTCAAGGAATGACTGTCCCATGTGATGAGACTTACGCGCTGCACTTTCGTTTTAGCCGTCACCCAACGAATTACTCGACGTCACCTTCTGAACTATGCGTCACGAATCAGCTATGTACGTCACTATCGTCATATCATTCCGTAAACCCCCAAAAGGTTTACTATCTATTCTCTCGTAACTAAACTTAGCATGACATTATTGGACCTTAATTATACAAAGACTGGCCACCTATGTATAATTCAGGTAGGAATCATGTTATGCTGGGATGGTTGATTAAACCTCTACCGAGAATTAAGTTTCTCATCCTATGCCTGAAATCTCGCATTTTGAATTGATTCTATCTCTCTTTTCCATTCTATGAATTTTGACTTAACCGACATTGTACTTCGATCCGAAGAAGATATGGTACGCCACCTACTCTCGAGGAACGACTCCTTCGCATAGCGTTCTACGCTACTCTACCTACTCCATTACCTAAGAATCTTCGCCGATGATTATACGAAACTTTGAGTTGAACAGCTACCGGATAATTTATGACTTCGTTTACGGATAAGAGGCATGGTTGCTTGTAGCAAGCATTTCAAACGCTATGACGGACTATACTTGGTTCATAACCATATTCTTTGTGATGTATACTAGAGAAGATACCGAAATCAATCGATCGTTTGCAGGTAGCAATCAATGCCATTCTACGAGATGCTATCCGATGCGTTAGCAAGTAAGTATACACTTGAGACTAGTCGGTTGTTAGTGGGAGTGGATGTACACTTGCTTTGTGACGGAAGAACTAATAAAAAGGTTGTACCCATTGCGTTTATACCTCTTTTAGTTAAGACTCAAACTACTCGGACGTAGAATATGGCAATTAGCAAACCACGGTGAAGAACCGATGCCCTGTACAGAAAACTGAACCTCTTGATCAGCTTTAAGGTTCGAACGACTAGTTGAGGAATCGATCCATGATCGGAATACCATCACCAACAATAATCCGGGAAAGGAGGATCCCGAAGACTGTGTTACGCCGTTATGACTTATGAACCTCTGGTTAGGCCTGTCGGTTAACCAGTGCCTCAAACGCCTTCATAGTGTACGCGAACCTTAAGTAGTCAAGCTGTGTTAGTAGCCAATGATAATGGACTAAACTTCTCGAGATGTAGGGTTAAGCCCGAAGGACGCCTGGGATAACCCTAAGTCTGCTTGGGAAGGAATAGCAATGGACTAACTTCTTGGAGAACGAAGTTTAAAAGTTTTACCGTTCGACTTTGTAGTCGTGTGATTTGTATTTCCGGGATTATGTTGAAATGTAGTCGGTTAAGAATTGAGTTGTTCGTACCATTCCTACCGGGATAAGAAAAGGGTAACTAAGGAGAAAACGAAGAAAAAGCATTGTGAATTTGGAAGTAAGTGCGGTATAGTACACCTAACCTAGCTGTATCGAAAGATAGCGTAGGTGTTGTTGCGTATAATGTTACATCGTATAAAAGATTGGTGAAATGTTTCGATATGAGTAAAGAAGAAAGTAGCTCACGCCTCTCATCAACTCGAGACATGCGAGAGGAGCTACACCACTCCTGAGTTAACACCGGATGCAGTAGTAATTGCACCCAGAATCCAGGGAAAACAACACCGGTAGCGCGCGAAGTGTATGGTATACACTAACCATGTGGTTACCATATGTTTTAAATCAGAAAGAGCGGACCGTTAAGGTAGACTCGCTAGATAGAACTACCTGTTGATCATGACTGCAAATTTGCTATTATCTGGGAAAGAAGACGTTGTTGCCGACGCTCTTGGTCGAGCAAGAAGGACGCACATTAAAACCGCCTGATGAACACTGACTTTTAGCTGTAGGTACCTATTCGGTTGTTTTGAGCAATTCCTAAATTGAGCCAAATCACAAAAGATGTTAAATTCTTCATCTCAACAACTTGATACACGGTCTAATCTCGTGACAGTTCTTGTTTGATGAGTTGCGAGATTAAGCTAAAATCAAGTTGTTGCGTAGTTTAAGGTTTCGGTGATTTTGCTCGAAGATGGGGAAGGCTTATTCCATCGAAATAGGTTACTCGATAGTGGACTGCGATTAATAGGCTGAGTTTCTGGAAATCTCTACAGATGACCTTGGGGACGAGTCGTAATAGGAACGATACATAACCTCCCCAAACCNTTGATACACGGTCTAATCTCGTGACAGTTCTTGTTTGATGAGTTGCGAGATTAAGCTAAAATCAAGTTGTTGCGTAGTTTAAGGTTTCGGTGATTTTGCTCGAAGATGGGGAAGGCTTATTCCATCGAAATAGGTTACTCGATAGTGGACTGCGATTAATAGGCTGAGTTTCTGGAAATCTCTACAGATGACCTTGGGGACGAGTCGTAATAGGAACGATACATAACCTCCCCAAACCGATGGTCAAAGTAAGAGAAACATTGTGTGTCAAAGATGAAGCTTCGAGCTAATGTTGTAACTTTGAGAAGAGACTGGGAGAGACATCCGGCTCTCCCCAAACTTTCCTAAGTTGATGAAAACAACCTTGCATCAAGATTATTCCGTTTAGGACTCGTTATGGTCGAATGTGTCGACATAACCCTCACTGAACCGAAATCGGAATAAAGTAAGTGCGCTATATTGACTTTCATTCGTGAGACCGTTGAAATGAATATTAAGATCCCAAAGGTAGGGAAAGAAGATTATTAAGGTATCACCTGGAGATGGTGGAGTACATTGAGTAAACGTGAGAAATTTAATCTCTGCTATTCTGTTTCGCTTAAGAATTCTCGTTGGAGTTTGAATTTGTGACACTCGTTCTTGCATCGGGACTTGGCAAAGTCCGCAAGAGTCGTGAAGAATAATCTGGAAAGACGCTTTCGGCAGAGATTGCCACTGCGAATCCGAAGATTTTAGTTCTATGATGATGAACATCAAACTCCGTTGAGGAGCTCGTTGAAATCCTATTCGTGAAAAATCTGGCGATCTAAGCTAAGTCATATCGTTGTCTTTGAGCTTGTTGAAAATTTCGAGATAGCCCTCCACTCACGTTGTGAATGTGAGGATGAAATTCAGTGAATCTATTTTTATCTGTATTCGAGCTTGATGGGTGACTTTAAGTGAAACCCGGGACGGGTTTCTTCTGAGGCTGGGAGGATGTGACAACTGGTAAATTTGAGAACATGATTTGAACTACGATTTATAATTTAAAACGAATCGTTAATTTTATTGAAACGGTTTTCAAAGATTATGAGAATTGGTGATCGATCATGTTGAATATGATGCTTATCGTTGATTATTTATGTGAAATATTTGTCGTTAGACCATTCCTATGCGTTAAATTAGGCACTACTTCGACTCTGGCACTAGGAAACCTAATAATACGCGAAAAATATATATTTGTTACTCGAAAATGAACGGAGATGTTTTATAGTCACGTTTTTATGGAAAAACCTATTTATACGCGTGTTGAGAGTTTTAATAACAAATATGGGCTCGGGAAATGAGAGTCGGGATTTCATGAGGAACGGGTACGTTTTATTTTATAAACGTATTTATTATCGAATTTAATGGGGAAAATGTGTTTAAATGTAATCGATGGTAATTAAAAATTAACATTGGCGACGCTTGTTACTAATTTCTTGATTTAAAAGTAAGTGATAACGGGAGAGTTTATAAAAATTGGCACCACGAGTCCTTGCACCCGACCCCTTTTTGCTAAATAATAAACTAGACAAGGACCAAATTGCAATTTATCTAAAATAAAACTAACATAACCCTAACCCCCCTTTTTTTTCATTTATCATTTTCATATACATTTCATCTCTTTTTCTTCTCTCCCTCTCTTTGTCACCGCCAGCTGCCACCACTATAGCGCCACCACCGCCGCTCCCACCACTACACCGCCACCATGGAAATGACCACAATTATCTCCTCTTTCTCTTAATATACTATACGCGCTCTAAAACCTACCCTAACACCTCGTTTCACCATACACGCGCCACTAAAACACCACCACCACCATCCTTAACCACCTGAAACTGTAGATCTATTGAAGAAACGGTAAGGAGACGCGTTTATACGCGTGAGTTGACTCGGTCACGAGTCAAACTCATGATTCTGTCAATTTTAGGGACGAATATAAATGGGTTTTGGTTTATTCTTGTTGAAAACATTTGGGAAAATAATTTTATTAATAAAAACGTGATTAACGATTAGTTGGTATCCGATTTGTGTTGTGTCTCATGTTGGTGTGTCGAGTTGAAGCAAACCGTGAGCCTGTGCTCACGGTATTCTTGATGTGTCTTCCTGGATGTTGTTTATCTTCTTGAAGTTGTTCTTGTTTGGTGTTTGGTTCGAGCCACGCCGTGAGTCTAGCTCACGGTATCCTTGTTATATTCATTTTGCTGTTCTTGTTTTGATGTTGGGATTGAAAACCGGAGTTGTATTGATTGTGTGGTTGAAGCCGAATGGATAGAATTAGGTTTAGATTAAGAATTTGGAACTGAGTTTTGGTATGGTTGTAGTTGTTGTTGTTGTTGTGCTGCCGCGAGACGAGGAGGCTGCCAAGAATGGACAAGCCGAGACCACTAGGGTCTTGGCCACCTGTTGGTTATTTATTATTGTTGTTGTTATTAGGTTGATGATGTGAACATTGGGCTGAGAACCGTACGGTCACGGCAAGGGATTATGGTTGTTGTATGTTGTAGTTGTGATTGACTCTTGAGGTTTTGTTTGGTTGAAGAAGTTATGGTGTCGTGTCGATTAATAGTGGACGGAGTTAGGTTAGACGCGAACCGTAGACGGTCGCGAGTGTTGAAGTTGATTGTGGATATTGGGTTATTTGAACATTGATATTATTGGGCGATAGCTTATTATTATCGATTGTGAACTTGTGCAAAGTCGTAGTTATCTTGACTTTCTAGTCACGGTTGACTCCCACAAAGCCGTAACGTGTGATTTTGAACATTTTGGACTTAGACGATGTTAGATAGCCCGAGAGTGATGATTCGGACTCGTGAGCTCGAAATAAATAATAACTCGCAAATGAATAAATTTGACAATAAAAATTTATAAGTATATATATGGAATTGTATATATTTATAAGTAATGAGTAAATAATACCAAAGTTAACGTTAAATATTAATTAGCGAATTAAAAGTGAATTAATATTTAACGGAAACTTTATTATTTAGAAAAGTAATATTTTCGAATAAAATGTAGTGGTTTCTTTTATAAACATTATTTAACGAGAGTTATTATAAATTTCGAGTGCACGCAAGACTAGGATTTTTCCTAGATACTAAGCATTTTGTATTTAGTTGCGAGGCACGGATATGTGACGTTAATACATCTAGCTTACGTAGTTAACGAACCTAATAGGAGCTCGTTAAGTATGTCGGAAAGATTTAATAATGGATAACATATCCTACGACCTCTTAGGTGGTGATATAGTTTTGGAGGAATAAGTGAGATGTATGCATGGTGAAGTTTATTGGGGTGACTAGTTCAATAAGTTTTGACAATATGATTTGATGACTTAGAAGACTATATGGACTTGTCGAGTGTATTGTTGCGGTTTTATTTGGTGGAGTTCTTTGGAAGCGTGAGTTTACTCGAGTCTTGTTGAGTCGACACTACACACACACATGGATACCAAACACTAAAACGGATACGAGAAAGAGATTTTCGGAAAATGAAATAGAATACGTTCGGGATTGGGATATTTATTTGAGAATTATGCTGAGGCGTATTGATATTATTAGGTAGTGCCGAGTCCGTAGTCGCCGTTGCAAGATAGTTGATACTTTCATTGCTTCTGTTGATATTTATGCTGTTTGCTGGGCCTGAGGTGAGTCATAGCCCCACTTTTACTTTTGAACTTTGTTTTCAATACTTGGGGTGAGAAACGTGCAAAATGTTTTATGTGGACTATTATCGCTTTTTGATTTAAAACTTGCTATGCTTATAGAACTAGGTAGGATAGAGAGCGAGGCCTAGTCAAGAACTAGGTAAACTGTACAACGAGGCCTAGACTAGATCTAGGTAAGTTGAGGCATGTCGTATCCTTACGCATGTGGGTATGTCGTATCCTTACGCATACAGATTGATTTTGATTTGACTATAGTGTGAACCTATAGGGTTATGATAGTACGGAGGTTATCCGTGTGATTATGATGGAGCGGAGGTTATCCGCAGGTTTGTTTTGAGGCCTAGTCAAGCTAGCAAGCGTTTTACGTATATGTCCACTTGATTTGATTATGAATATAAACCTATGATCTCACCAGCGAAAGCTGACTTTTAGCACGTTTTCTCAGGTAATTAAGCGATGATTTTGGATGCTTGGATTGGAGGTTTGGCATGGCTATGCGGTCTAAGGATCTATTTTTCTAAAACTCTGATATGTATTTGAGGACCTCCTTTTATTTCTTTTGGGCCTTACTTTGGATGATTTTGGGATGAATGTAAACTTTAAAACCCTGTTTGGTTGCGTTTTACTCATGTTTACTTTATCTCGTTCTTTTATGACTTGTGTTGGATACCAATCCCCGTAGCACCCCGAAAACTTGAATAGTCTTCCGCTGTACCAAATTTTGGGGGTGTTACAACATGCTTTAATTATCAAAACTCTCCCCCATGTGGTGATTTTGGCGACTCCTCCAAAAACCCTTACCGAATTTTTCCTGATCGATTCCTCTATTATACTTTAACTATCTTGATCTTGTGTTTTGATTCTACCTGTGTACAATTCCTAACCTTGATCGAGTGTGGTTTCTGTTTAATTCTGTAGTCGGTTTTTAATTTTTTCCTAGGTTTTCGTTTTCCTAATCGCTACTAGGGTTTACAATCGATATAAATCTGCATTTAATACATTATTATTGCTAATCATTGGGATTTAATTTTGTATCATGGTCAGATTTAATTATTTGGAACTGAATATTTGACGGTACTTTCTTCTTGTTTAATTTTCTTTGTGATTCGTGGTTCTTGGGTTTCTTGATGTCGGATTTGGGAGAGAAGTAAGATGAACTTTTAAGTTCAGCTGCAGATCAGGTGCCACGACCGGTGGTAAATGTTGATGAATTGAATGCGGGGGAGGAGAATATGAATCCATTGTCGTACGTGACTATGAGGAAACAAAAGAAATCCAGTAGGAATGTTGTTGTTGATGAATCGGTTGGACAACCATGTGATACGACACCATCTCCGTCTAATCAGTTTAATGCTACTAATCATGCGATTCATGTGGAGCCGGTTATACATGTTTCAGGTCCTAAGGAAGGTGTGTCGTCTTCTATTACGAGTAAACAAGATTATATTGATGCTTTGGTTGGTGTGTCAATTAGAACTCCAAAGGATATTGATGATTTCACTACGGGTATTGATGTGTGCTCATGGTGTGTACAAGTTTTAAATTTATAAACACGATTACCGGATCTAGAAATAACACATACGAGCAAGTGTACTCGTCCGTTATAGCAAGATAAGGATGGTAAGTCGGGATCGTTCGCAGGGATTTGTGAGTGAATCTAAGCGTAAGTATAAAAGTAAATTCGATTTCAAGCGATAAATGATAAATAGATAATTCAAATGATTAAAAACTACACCTTCTTAGACTAGTTAACTACTAATAGGATAATCATGATTGTGATAACTCGATAACATGTTGGTAATTTAGAATTAGTTGGTGTTCTAATCTATTGTTTCTACAAGTTAAACTTTCGTCAAGATTTTAGTTCATAAAAACAAGCATTACGTTTGGACCAATCAATTCAAGGTTCATAAAGTTGGATTAACAACCTTAAACACAAAAATTGTTTCTTGTTTAATCAAATACTCTTAAGAAATGGTCAATACAAAAGGTAACCTAATCATAGACAACAAGGTTACAATTGATCATAAACTACTAAAACTTTCGACCAATTAGGTGTTTACAACCAATCCGATTTGATTATCAAAAAGTATTCTCATTAAAATCGTACCTTCGTTCCTTTGTTTAGTCAAGAATATTATGGTGAAAAACAATCATTCATAGACAAATGATTATAACTAGTTGAATAATAACAACTCTTTCGGCCAATGATATTACACGCAACTAGTTAAACTTGACTCAACAAATGTCACTATGAAACTTAAGTCTAATTGGGTCTTAGAATTGACTTGAAATTGAATTAAAACATGTTATCACAATCATAGACTAATCACTAAGTAATTAACATTATCTAAGCAAATGTAAAAGGATACTAGCCACTCATAGCAAACATGAACATAAACTCAGAATATTGAACATTAGAAATCATGATTAAAGTCTTACAAATGTTTGGAATATGATTAGAAATGAGTAGGAAATGATATCCTAGGTGTTGGTGTTGACTTCTTGAGAATTTGACCTCCGGATGTTGACTTTTTGGACCTCCAATGTATTCTGCACTTCTAAGGACGAATTTGAGAACTTTGAGACTAGTAAAGAACTAATTGATGATTGCTTTGTTGTTGTATGTTGATGTTTTGAAAGTTGTGTCTTGAAATGAGTTTGAAAAGCCTCTATTTATACTACTCCACAAGCTTAGGATCATAAATGCAGCAACTTGGCCTCCAAGGTGAATAGAAGGACCTAGAATACCAGAAAGAATGGCCTAGAATCGGGTAGAATGAAGTAGAATGAAGTTTGCAAAATTCGTACGAGCTGGCCAACCAATCGGTTACGGGGCATGACCGATCGGTTGGATGGAACATCTAGGTCTAACCGGTCAGTTGGATTACAACCGATCGGATAGAATGGACAATTTCATCTAACCGGTCGGTTAGAATTATGACTGACCGGTTGGAAGGGTTCTGACAGCTAAAACTTTATCTTTATCTTGGCTCTTCGTTCTTTGTCCAAACTTGATTATTTCTTGTCAACGAACTTTGGAATGATGAAAACTTGGATTCTTCATTGTGAAATGCTTGAACGAATTGAATCTCGAGTTGGAAATGACAAATCCTTCATTTCTTTCACTTTTTCCTGTTTTTGGCTACAAATGCTTGCAAACACACTTTGATACGATTAATTGACAAAAACAACCAAAAAACATACGAATAACGCTACTAAAAACATGCAAAATTTGAGCGTTATCAAATCCCCCACACTTGAACTTTGCTTGCCCTCAAGCAAATCTAGAAACAGAATATCATCCACATGGTACTTCAAAGATGTTTTGAAAAAATGTGATGCAAACCTTTCAAGTACAAGTACAAGTTAGATTCATTATTTTAAGCTTTAATGGTTGAAACATTGAGATGTTTGACAATACCCAAATGATTTTCTTGCTAGATAAACATTACTAATCACCTCACGAAAAAGGAACAAGATATAATTCACTCTAAACACTCATTTTTGGGTGAAGTATAAGAGAAATCACACTCATTGCTCAGTCATGATTGAAATATTACTATAGGCTTGTACAAGAAACATAACTACACCGTAAAGGCGTGAGCACCAAGTATTCATATCAAAGAGGGATTTTATTCGGGTTTAAGGCTTAAGAAGGGTAAAAAGAACTTATGTGTAATTACCTTGCGTAAAACATAATAGATCGCTGGCGCGAATTCTTGCATTACCAAACAACGGATGGTCACTAAGGATATCCTAAGATTGCTGGCACGTTGTCTAATTCCTCAAGAAATCGGATGGTCACTACATGCCATACACTTGATAATTTCACAAAGTCAAAAAGTTAGGGATAAGACATGGGATAAGTTTAGAGAGTGGAAATAATTGAAAGAATATACAAATTAGTCAAAGTCTATGATCCAATTGTTGCTAGCTATCTCGAACCACTATCATGTACTTCTTAGAATCTCCATTATTGAGCGAACAATACTTAACACTATAGCTCATTGGCTATTTTATTCAACATATACACATTTTTTTGGGCATAAAATCACTTGTCACCATTCTACTTTGATGACTTATTCTCAACTTTGCTTTGATCGCTACTTCCGGAATTACTATTTTTTTACTTCATGATTTCTCACATAACATCCAGCTTGCCATATAGCTAGCAACCAACTAAGACTTGACTAAGGGTAAGGCTAGACTAAAGAGTGTAAAATCTTTTTGTATTTTTCTGGATTTAATCAAAAGAAAAGATTGGCTCAGAAGGTGTAACTAGGGGTATCTAGCGTTAAAGATGAACGCTAACAAAAGGGTTATAGTGGTGGTTAACTAGTCAATGAAACTAGCTAGAAATCAATATGGAAGGCTATTTGGGTTAGATCCTAAGATTGCCTCTTATCACATATGCATACTTATATCACACAAGAAATGTGATCTCACAACGGTCTCGAAATGATTTACAAGCACAAGTTCTAGAATAAATAAAATCACCGGCACACTCATAACAAAAGGTTTAAGCACAAAAGAATGTATGCTATATAAGAAACATGCTCAAATCCTCACAATTTAGTGTAAAAGGGTTATAACATGTGCTAGCTAATGCTATCGATCCCAGAATGGATTGCAATATTAATCGGGACACATCTCACATTTCAAAAATTACCATTTTTACCAGTGGATGGATCCAGTTATTCTAATATATTCTCCTAAAAGCCTGAAAACAACTAGATCACAAGGGCAACAAAATTTAAATTACACTCGATATTACGGATTATTCTTATTTACCTATTCACCCCCACACTTAAGTTAAGCATTGTCCTCAATGTGATAAACGAACTTTAAAGTATGAAAATAGGGAAATAAGAAAATGAACCGTATTTTTCCTTTGTGGTTCTTTACTCCAAGTGTCCAAGTTTCATCATCATTTCCTGTGACAATCATAAAACAAACAAACACAAGACTATATGTTTTATTAAAAATTAGTGAGACACCCCCACACTTAAGTTCAACCAAGTGGTTTAAACTTTGGGGTGTAATCACTTTTTTTTGGGTAAAGGGGAGTAATCCTGCACCCTGGTAAAATATATTAACCAAAAAAAACATTGAAGTACAACGGATGAGAGTGAATCCCTTATCTCAGTCCCTTAGGACACTAACATAACCACTATATAAGAATGACAGGCCATTCTTATAACTTACATATCCAAATACATCTAACAATGACTAAATATAAAAAGAACAATAAATCCTAACTCAAGTAAGCACTTGAATCTTCTTAGTCATCATAGCGATCCAGAACTTGCACATGAAGAAACCCATAACCAGGCTTCCCCGCCTTCCAAGTAGTACTCCAAACCATGAATACTAGCACGACAATCCACAAGTCATACCCACCAAGTCTGATCATGCACAGAATATACATCATAACGAACCATAACTTGTGTGATCAAATGACTCATACATACCATAGGGTTACACCCTAACTTCCAATAATGATCATTATAGTTTAATGAATAAGAAACATACAAAACATAACCTCCAATAACGAACAACAGCATACCCCATAACCATTCAAATTCGCAGCACTTCTTATCCCATGAATAATAAAAGTATCAAAGGACCAGCAGATCCTAAGAGTATGCGATCATCAAGATCACCAATACAACCACAATGGGTCGTTGTATTATCAACAATAGGGTTTCGACCCTAACTTCCATTAACAAACATCACACGATGGCAGGTCTGTGACACGATCCAATTGCTAAGGTTAAAGCAGCCCTAGCTTAGTTGTACTTCGATCAGCAGCATCACCAAAACACAAACCCACCAATCGAACCATTAATAGGGTAAAAACCCTATCATGCCAAAAACCGATCCTCAACATGATAAACAATAGCAGCAAGATCGATGAATACCAGGTAGGGTTTTTGAATAAGATCCCTAAAACTTAACTACCATCTCTCTAAAACCCACGTACATATCACAACCATCTTGAATAGAACATACAAATAACAAACAAACCCTAAAACGAGTTGCCAGTAGATTCCGAGAAAACCCTAGAAGGGTTTACTACCAATAAGAAGAACAAAACCCTAAAAATAGGATTTCATATACCATTAAGAACAGATCCCAAACAATCGACGGAAACAAAAGATCCAGCCGAATGAACATATAATCAGATCGTACCCAGTAGTATAAAGTCGATATAAAATCACAAGGATCTTAAACCGACATAAACAGTAACCATGTACTTGAAGACGATCATCATAGAACCATAGTCGAACCCTAAAAAAATGATTAACATAAATACATCCAAGAGACGATTTAGATAACCGACAGCATAAAAGAGAGTTAGGGTTTCGGCCAAATAAAAGAACCACACAAAAAACCAGCCGCCATTAGATAAAAATTATTAGCACGCCACCTCGTAGAGAATCACAACCCAATAATTGATTGCATACCACTGAATAAGAGGTAGAGAGGCAATTATAGAGGTTGATTTTGGCCGGAAAAGGGAAGACGAGGTGGCGGCTATATGCTGCTGGAAATCGTAGTTTTAAAAATAGCAAACATACGGGTTGCCTCCCGAGAAGCGCTTGTTTTATTAACGAGTCATCAGCCTGACTCAAACTTCGCAAGAACTACGTTGATGCGGTGTTGGATTTTCTTTTTGGATACTTTGGTACGAATAATATGTTTTCTACCACAGTCCTTCTCCAGTTTCATCTATATCTTCCAATGTAACTTTTCCCATGCTCTAGGAAGAGCATCATAGATAAAACCTTGGTCATGTGCCCATGGCGCCTTTTCATGGTGAGGTGCCATGAATGTGATAGCTTCATATTCAGATTCGTGTGGATATTCAATACAAATTTTGCTCATTTGCTCTTTATCATAGTACAGTTTAATACGGTGACCATTAACAATGAAACTTCCACCATGCTTGTCATGGAGTTCGACATATCCAGATGGAAATCCATGTTTCACTATATAAGGTCCCAACCATTTAGTTTTGAGCTTAGGAGCTTTGAACTTGTATTTCATATTGAAAAGCAGAACTTTATCTCCAGCTTTGAATTCTTTTCTAATTATAAGCTTTCGATCATGATAAGCTTTGGTTCTGGCTTTGTATAGCTTGGAGTTTTCGTAGGCTTGGAGCCTCAATTCATCAAGTTCAAGCAATTGCAAGAATCTTTTCTCTCCGGCTACTTTCAGATCGGGGTTACAATTTCGTAATGCCCAGTAAGCACGATGTTCGATTTCAAACGGCAAATGACATGTTTTACCATGCAAAAGTCTGTATGATGTTGTGCCAATTGGAGTTTTATAAGCCGTACGAAAGGCCCATAGAGCGTCATCGAGTTTTCTCGACCAAACGGAAGGATTTTCCTTGACCGTTTTTTCGAGTATCCTTTTTAATGCTCTATTAGTATTTTCGACTTGTCCACTAGTTTGTGGATGATACGCTGTAGCAAAACGATGATGAACTTCATGCTTTTCTCCATTTGTTTGTTACAGAAATGGGTTCCTCTATCACTTATTAAAGCTTTAGGGATTCCATAGCGAGCAAAAAGCTTTTTGAGAAAATTGACAACAACTCGTGCATCGTTAATGGGTAAGGCTTCAGCTTCAGCCCATTTGGAAACATAATCGATTGCAATGAGGATATATTCGTATTTGTAGGATTTAGGAAATGGACCCATAAAATCGATTCCCCAAACATCGAATATTTCGCAGACTTGAATGCTCTTCTGTGGCATTTCATCTCTACGAGAGAGACTACCGGATTTTTGGCATACATCGCAATTTTGAACAAGAATGTGAGCTTCTTTGAAAATTGTTGGCCAATAGAATCCAGCATCAAAAACTTTTTTAGCTGTGGTGGTAGGACCATAATGTCCCCCTGTTGGGCCATGATGGCATTCATCAAGAATTTTTCTTGTTTCTGCTCCAGAAACGCATCTTCGGATCATCCCATCGGGACACATTTTGAAAAGAAAAGGTTCTTCCCAATAATAGTTTTTTAAATCCGAAAAGAATTTACTTCGTTGAGCATGAGTTAATCCTTTCTTGAGAATATTTCCACCGAAATAATTTGCAAAATCTGCAAACCACGGTATTTCCTCTTCATCAACTCTATCGATGGTCATAAGAGTTTCATCAGGAAAATAATCATCAATTTCGTCTTCCTTTAATTCTTCCAAATTTGGGTTCTCAAGACGAGACAAATGATCAGCTGCAAGATTTTCTGCTCCTTTCTTATCTTTTATTTCGATATCGAATTCTTGGAGTAGTAAAATCCAGTGGATAAGACGCGGTTTTGCATCTTGTTTAGCAAATAGATATTTGAGCACTGAATGATCGGTGAAAACGATTGTTTTGGAAAGCACGAGATAAGATCTGAATTTGTCAAAAGCACAAACTACGGCTAACAATTCTTTTTTCGTAACCGTATAATTTTGTTGGGCGTTGTTGAGTGTTTGGCTAGCGAAGTATATAGGACGGAAATGTTTTCCTTCTCGTTGTCCCAAAACAGCTCCAACAGCAAAATCGCTTGCATCGCACAATGGTAGTGACCAATTAGGTGAAACCATAATCGGAGCACTAGTCAGTTGACTTTTCAGTGTTTCAAATGCTTTAATGCAATCCGCATTGAAATCAAAAACAGAATCTTTTTAAAGAAGTTTTGTCATAGGACGAGATATTTTTGAAAAATCCTTTATGAAACGGCGGTAGAAACCGGCATGTCCTAAAAAACTTCTAACGGCTTTAACGTTAGTTGGAGGTGGTAATTTTGTGATAACATCGATTTTTTGCTTTATCAACCTCCATTCCTGAACTTGAAATTTTGTGTCCAAGCACAATTCCTTCGGTTACCATGAAATGGCATTTTTCCCAATTGAGAACAAGATGTGCTGCTTCGTATCTTTCGAGCATTTTGTCTAAATTTGAAAGACAAGCTTCAAAAGAGTCTCCAAATACTGAAAAATCATCCATGAAAACTTCCATAGATGTTTCAAGCATATCTTGGAATATAGCAATCATACACCTTTGAAAAGTGGCAGGTGCATTACAAAGACCGAAAGGCATACGCCGATAAGCGTAGTTTCCAAAAGGACATGTGAATGTGGTCTTTTCTTGATCAGCAGGATCAATGGGAATCTGGAAATACCCTGAAAAACCATCGAGGAAACAAAAGTATTTGTTGCCTGCTAATCTTTCAAGCATTTGATCCATGAATGGGAGAGGAAAATGATCTTTCCTAGTAGCTTTGTTCAATTTTCTGTAATCAATACATACTCACCAACCAGTGACTGTTCTAGTAGGAACTAATTCATTCCGTTCGTTGGTCACTACAGTCATTCCTCCTTTCTTGGGAACACAATGAACAGGACTCACCCAAGGACTATCTTCAATGGGGTATATGATTCCAGTGTCAAGAAGTTTAATGATTTCTTTCTTGACAACTTCTTTCATGTTGGGATTGAGTCGACGTTGTCTTTCAACGACAGGTTTAGCACCTTCTTCAAAATTGATTTTGTATTTACAGAAATCGGGGCTAATTCCTAGAATATCAGAAGTTTTCCACGCAAAAGCGCGTTTATGCTTCTTAAGAACAGAAACGAGTTTTTCTTTTTGATCATCCTTGAGCAACGAAGATATGACTACCAGAAGAAGTGAATTCTCCTCCAAGTAAGCATATTCAAGATTATTCGGAAGTAGTTTAAGCTCAAGATCGGTGGGTGGTTCTTGAAGAGATGTTTTGATCCTCATTTGATCATTAATGGTGATTTCTTCGAAATTCTCTTCGATTATTTCTCCTTCCTCCACTTCTTCATCTTCTTCTTCAATTTTAACTTCTATAAACTCAGCGAATTCTTTATCAAGATTCGTTTCATTTACTTTCTCAGAAGTAGTTGTGAAAGGATCGGAATCGTCAAGTAATGCAGCCAATTCTTCTTCAGTGACTTCATCGATTACATCAACATTAAAACAAGTGTCATCACTGGTGTATGGATATTTCATTGCTTTGTCGATTAGAAAGGTAATTCTATCTTCTCCAACTCCTAGATTGAGTTCTTTACCTTTAACTTTGATTATGGCGTCAGCGGTGTTTAGGAAAGGTCTTCCTAAGATTAAAGGTACTTGTCTATCTTCCTCCATTTCTAAGATTACAAAATCCACGGGAAAAACAAATTTACCAACTTGGACAAGCATGTTTTCAGCAACCCCAACAGGATATTGGTATGTATGGTTGGCTAATCGAATACTCATCTTTGTAGGTTTCAAGGTATTGATGGAAAGTTTGGAATACAATGAATAGGGCATCAAATTGATACTTGCACCGAGATCGGCTAAAGCATCACATGTGATGTTATTTCCTAACGTGCATGGAATTAGAAAACTTCCGGGATCTCCGAGTTTTGGTGGAACTTTGTTTTCAATAATGGCTGAACATTCTTCGTTGAGGAAAGCAGCAAATATCTGCTCTAACTTATTTCTGTTATTAAGAAGTTCTTTCAAAAATTTCCCATATTTGGGCATTCCAGCTAGAGCATCAACAAGGGGTATATTGAGTCTAACTTCTTTGATCATCTCAACAAACTTCTTATAACGCTCCTCCTTTTTCTCCTTTCTAAGGGCTTGAGGGTATGGAATTTTTGGAGTGTACAGTTTAAGTGGTTGGGTTGTTTCTTTGGTTGGTGTTTTAGGAATAGCCTCATTTTCTGCTTCAGCTTCTTCTTCACTATCATCATCATCGATGATTTGGGTATCATTGGGATTGGTTGGTGGATCGTAAGAAAGACCACTTCTCGTGAATATAGTATTGATATGCTCATTTCTGGTAGGTGGTGGACGATAAGTTTTATCATTTGATCCAGAAGGCTTTGGGTTGGATTGGGTATTGATTGGTAATGTTCCAGGTGGTCGTGAAGAGAATTGATCAGAGAGTCTACCAAATTTTTGTTCAAGATCCTGGATAGAAGCTTGATGATTTTTCTGACCCTGCTCAACTTTGGTTTTGAGATTGAAAAATTGGGTTTTAACAAATTCATTTGTTGATCTTTGAGCAGTCACGAAATCTCGCATCATTTTTTCAAAATTAGATTCTTCTGGTTTTTTGTCAGAGTTTGTTGGAGTTGGATTGTCTACTCGTGGTTGAGAATCACGGTTGTTATCTCTTTGGCAATCTTGCCAATTTCCAGAATTTCTTCCGTAATAATTACCACGAAAACCGCCTCCACGGTATCCTCCTTGGACATAATTGGCTTCCCCTTCTTTGGGTCCAACCATGGGTTGGTCATCACATTCGGATGAAGTGTGATTTCCTCCACAGTTATTACAACCTTCTCGCATTTCTTTCATTTCTCCTTTGATATCTTTGTATTGTGAGTCGATTTTGGAAGTTAAGGCTTCCATTTTCTCCATGAGTTTAGAGTTATCGGAGCTTTTGACAAAAGCAACGGTTTTTTGTAAGGGTTTGGTTTTGGAATCTTTTGACCAATCGAGTTTAAGGAGCACTCGATCTTTGAGCAATTGATATGCCTCGTTGGGAGTTTTATAGAGAAAAATTCCTCCAGCATCAAGAATTCCTTGAGATGTTTCATCAAGTCCATGGTAGAAGATTTGGATAATGGTTCCTCGTCCTAAACCATGTCCATGACAACTACGAAGCAAATCTTTCATACGAAGCCAAGCTTCGACAAGAGATTCATTAGGGTTTTGTGTGAAAGCATGAATTTCGCCCATGAGACGATCAAATATGGAAGGTGGAAAGAATCGGCTTACAAAAGCGTGCCTCATCTCCTCCCAATTATTGATAGTTCCTGGGGTTAATTCGTTATACCAAACTTTGGCATCTCCGGCGAGTGATGATGGGAAAAGTTTCAGTTTAGTGGCATCGACATCGGTGTCGCCATATCGAAACATGCTGCAGATTTCTATGAATTCGGCAATGTGTTTGTGCGGATCGGCCCACGAACGACCATCAAATTGACGGTCTTTGATCATAGAAAGATGGTGTCCCTTCACGGTGAAGTTGTCACCAAGGTTAACAGTAACAATAGCAGCTCCGGGAGTGGGTGCTACGGTTCGGTTTGAGGCCCACATGGGTTGGTCATCGGCCATTGGAAATGGTTGGTTGGTGAATGGGTTATAAACAACTAAGGCTTCAGAAAGGTTATCAAATGGTGGGTTTGGTACTCTTGGTACACGGTTGGTTGGTGGAATAAAAGGTGTTCTTCTTCTTCTTGGTCTACGAATTAAACTTTCGGGATTGGAAAGTGGTGAAATTGGTTCTACTCCGGTTGATCGAGTGTTCATACAATTACCGAGGGAATCTCGGAAACTTTGGAACAAACGAGCAAAGAATGGAAACAATTTGAAAAATCAGGAAAAGTAACCGATCGGTTAGATTGGCAACCGAACGGATGGATGGCTCGAAAAAATAAGATTTGGAGTAACCGGCCGGTTAGAAGTATAACCGATTGGATGGATTGATTAAAACTGAGGAACCGATCAGTTGGATGAACTACCGATCGGATGGATGACTCGGGATTTTTTTTTTTTTTTTTTTGGAAAAAAACGAACTAGAAAAGGAATGAAACTTTAAAACTTACTGAAAACACAATCAAAATCCCCGGCAGCGGCGCCAAAAACTTGATGTGTGCTCACGGTGTGTACAAGTTTTAAATTTTTAAACACGATTACCAGATCTAGAAATAACACATACGAGCAAGTGTACTCGTCCGTTATAGCAAGATAAGGATGGTAAGTCGGGATCGTTCGCAGGGATTTGTGAGTGAATCTAAGCGTAAGTATAAAAGTAAATTCGATTTCAAGCGATAATAATAAATAGATAATTCAAATGATTAAAAACTACACTTGCTTAGACTAGTTAACTACTAATAGGATAATCATGATTGTGATAACTCGATAACATGTTGGTAATTTAGAATTAGTTGGTGTTCTAATCTATTGTTTCTACAAGTTAAACTTTCGTCAAGATTTTAGTTCATAAAAACAAGCATTAGGTTTGGACCAATCAATTCAAGGTTCATAAAGTTGGATTAACAACCTTAAACACAAAAATAGTTTCTTGTTTAATCAAATACTCTTAAGAAATTGTCAATACAAAAGGTAACCTAATCATAGACAACAAGGTTACAATTGATCATAAACTACTAAAACTTTCGACCAATTAGGCGTTTATAACCAATCCGATTTGATTATCAAAAAGTATTCTCATTACAATCGTACCTTCGTTCCTTTGTTTAGTCAAGAATAGTTATGGTGAAAAACAATCATTCATAGACAAATGATTATAACTAGTTGAATAATAACAACTCTTTCGGCCAATGATATTACACGCAACTAATTAAACTTGACTCAACAAATGTCACTATGAAACTTAAGTCTAATTGGGTCTTAGAATTGACTTGAAATTGATTTAAAACATGTTATCATAATCATAGACTAATCACTAAGTAATTAACATCATCTAAGCAAATGTAAAAGGTTACTAGCCACTCATAGCAAACATGAACATAAACTCAGAATATTGAACATTAGAAGTCATGATTAAAGTCTTACAAATGTTTGGAATATGATTAGAAATGAGTAGGAAATGATATCCTAGGTGTTGGTGTTGACTTCTTGAGAATTTGACCTCCGGATGTTGACATTTTGGACCTCCAATGTATTCTGCAATTCTATGGACGAATTTGAGAACTTTGAGACTAGTAAAGAACTACTTGATGATTGCTTTGTTGTTGTATGTTGATCTTTTGAAAGTTGTGTCTTGAAATGAGTTTGCAAAGCCTCTATTTATACTACTCCACAAGCTTAGGATCATAAATGCAGCAACTTGGCCTCCAAGGTGAATAGAAGGACCTAGAATACCAGAAAGAATGGCCTAGAATCGGGAAGAATGAATTAGAATGAAGTTTGCAAAATTTGTACGAGCTGGCCAACCGATCGGTTACGGGGCATGACCGATCGGTTGGATGGAATATCTAGGTCTAACCGGTCGGTTGGATTACAACCGATCCGATAGAATGGACAATTTCATCTAACCGGTCGGTTAGAATTATGACCGACCGGTTGGAAGGGTTCTGACAGCTAAAACTTTATCTTTATCTTGGCTCTTCGTTCTTTGTCCAAACTTGATTATTTCTTGTCAACGAACATTGGAATGATGAAAAATTAGATTCTTCTTTGTGAAATGCTTGAACGAATTAAATCTCGAGTTGGAAATGACAAATCCGTCATTTCTTTCACTTTTTCCTGTTTTTGGCTACAAATGTTTTCAAACACACTTTGATACGATTTAGTGACAAAAACAACCAAAAAACATACGAATAATGCTACTAAAAACATGCAAAATTTGAGCGTTATCAGGTATTGAAGAGGGTAAATATCCGATGTGGGATGAGTTGGAAAGTGATGATCGAACAATGATAATGGCTACTTTAGATGATTTGTGGGAGGGTTTTAAGTTTGAAATAGTTATGAGTCTCCTATTGTCAAAGCTGTAGACATCAATGCTAATGCTACATCCTATGCTGGAGCTACGGGTTTGAGGGATGACCATCCTAAAATTGCTATTAATTTTCGTCCCCTGGTTGCCGAACCCGTATTGAAGGTGTTAACATCTTAATTCCCCGTAAAGTGGTTAAAAATGTTATTTCTCGGTTGGAACATACTTTGTATGGCTATTTTATTTGTAAGATATGGCGTTTCCAGTTGTTGAATACTATGCTAGGAATAACTGGGCGAAACATGGCTTAAAAAGGATTATGATGAATTCCAAAGGCTTCTTTTTCTTTAAATTTGATACATTGGCTGGTTTAGAAGTTGTTTTGGAAGGTGGTCCTTGGATGATACACAAATCTCCAATAATTCTCAAGAAATGGTCTACAGATACTAGTTTGCGTAAGGAAGAATTGACTAGCATTCCTGTGTGGGTTAAATTGCATGATGTTCCTCTCCAAGTTTTTGAAGAGGATTGTATTAGTTTTATTGCTACATTTATTGGTAAACCTATTATGCTTGATTCTTACACGAGCTTTATGTGTAAGGATTCGCGGGCATAGAAGTAGTTTTGCTAGATGTCTTATTGAGGTCAATTCTGATGCTGATCTTGTGGAGGTTGTTACTATTGGTTTTCCTTCACTTTCTAGGGAGGGTTTTACTAAAGAGACTATCCGGGTTGAATATGAATGGAGGCCTCCTAGGTGTGATATATGCAAAATATTTGGTCATACCCATGATCAATGTCCCAAACAGGTGGTGAGCCCTCCTGTTGTTTCTACTTCACATGTGGTAACTCCTACTGTGATGCTGAATAATGATGGTTTCCAAAAGGCGGGTAAGAAGAAGAAGGGTAAAGCCAAGTCTACCAATAGAAATCAGTTTGTTGGTCCATCTGTTAAACATAATGTCAGATATAAGCCGACGGCGGCTGCTAGTGAACCTAAGAAGGGAGCTAATACTATGGGTAATGTATCTAAATCTTCATCTGTGTTGAAGTTTACTGGTCCTACCTCTAAGGAAGGTAACATTACTACATCTAAATCGTATGCTGCATTGGTGAACGATGAAGATGAAGATGGAGAACATGTTGCTAATTTGAATGAAGAATCGGCTACTTTGAATCAGAATACATGTGAAAGTTCATCTTTCACGGTAGCTGCTGGTTAGCTTGTATCTTTTTGTTTCTTGAGTAGTAAGTGCTTATGGCATGTCATAAGCACTAGTCTTTGCTATTTTTAAGCTTTTTAGCTGTCCACCTTGTTATGTAAGCTATATCGCCTATGTAACGGGCTGAGATATGGGACTTCACCTATATCCTTTCCACTTAAATATTTTTTGGAGTAATACATTTACCGGGTCGTTTTGACCTTTTACAAAAAAAAAAACTTATTTTGCTTATCTATGTCTATGAAAATGTAAGTTTACAGTTCAATCTCATTATACTATCATACTGTCATTATAAACTTTAGCAATCTATTTTGCCAAGTTTTTTTTTCTTCACTTTAACAACCATCAACCACCACCACCACAATCCCTAGCCGCCACAACCATCTTCTGAAACCATCGCCGCCACCAGTTTAGTTTAGGTCTGACTAGTTGTTGGTTTTGGTGGCATTTTGTTTGGATATGTGGATCTGAGTGCGGTTTTGTGTTTTAGTGGTTTTGGAGGCGGTATGGTAGTTTTTGTTGATTTTTGGTCATTTTGGATACGGTTAGTCGTTGGTCTCCAATGACTTTAGGTAAAAAAAAAATTTAAATCTTTGATTTAATATATTTTTACTTTGTTTGGATTTTATTGGATTAATTGTTTTGTAGGGAAATCGTTGTTGCCTCTGGAGATGAGAAAAATGAATGGTGGTTTGTGGCAGTTTGGGTGTTTTCAGTTAGGAGTTATCATTGAATTACTGGCACATGTATTTCCTTTCAATATAGACTAACAAAGTATGCAAAGTTTTCAATATGTGTAAGGTTTAATCTTATGTTTATCTAGCTTTTTATTCGGTTATTTTTAACGAAGTCCGCAAAGGTTTTTCAATATGTGTAGTGGGTCTTGCATCTGACTTTCTATCATTTTTTCTAAGCACTCTCAAGGTAAATTTTGTTGTCCCGATGAGAAACTTAAATTTTACACCGCGAATTGTTTGGGCAAAGGATGGGTTTACGGGAGTCGTAACTGCCTTTGAAAACCCTCTTCTTGGCATATCAGGTGCATTTGATTGCCCTGATACGAGACCTATATCTTTAGCCCTATGTTCGGGATCAGTCTATACATTTTCCCGGGCAAGCTTTGAAACCCTCTTTGTTGCACTTTTTCGAGCTCAAATACCTCTTATTGTCACAAGAAATTTGCTCTAGGCTATACTTTCTGGGAGTTGTGTTGGGTCTGAAAAACCGACCCAATTGTCTTTAGCAAGTATTTAAACATAAAATAGCCTAATTCACCTTCTGAAGGTCAGTAAGCATCAAGTCTCTGATAACCATCAGAGAGAATGTCACTTCATTACTATCAAAGTGAACCTGATAGTTATTAGAAGTGAGATACTCCCTGATATGTTATCAGAGAACATGTTTGATGCGTAGGTTTTGCAACCTTGCAATAGGTTTGACTTCTCAAGGGATCTTGAGAAGCTTGCAATCCCCACCAGGCAGTGTACCTGACCGATGTAGTATAGTGAAGTGGCAAGTGCCGGGGGATTGATCGTTCTCTCGGGGAATAGTGTCGTTAGGATTGAAAACTACTCTAGTTAGGTCTAAGGGTGAGGGATGATTCTTTTTGTATTTTTATTTTCTATGGAAAGCAAGTAAAAATCTCGGGTATCGGAAGAGTGGGCGGAATTAGTTGCTAGTCAACTAACCCAAATAACTACTAATGCAAATAAAATAAAATAAAATAACAAGAAAGTAAAAGTGGTTGTGAAACTTATATGGAGAAAAGCGTGTTTACTTAGATTTCATTACTCCCTAGCTATCTTTTACCGGTTAATTAGTTTGTTACAATTGTGTGGATGACGGGTTGTATTCCTTAATACTATTCGTAGGGCCGTGTACGATCTTCCCTAACTCTATAAGCGCAAACTTCATTCTATAGTAACACGTTTATTATCCAAACCATGAAATCACTAGTAATTACTTATGCATTAAATACAACCAAATAATCGTAGAACACATCCGATTCATGTTTCTTAAGACGTTCAAGCAAGTCACCAATTGGAAGTTAGCCAGTTTTCCTGTTGGATCGTTATACTCTAACCAAACTACTTTATTATAGCTTGTCTAAGGTTTAGCAGTCTTGGATAAATCCTAAACTACTAATGATGAAACACTGAATTACTCTATTAAGTATGCGGAATTACTTAACAAAGCTAAGAAGAATTATCACAACTTCAACACTTTATATTAACCAAACTTTGAACCTGCTAATTGTATAGATTCACAAACAACCCTAATATAGCTAATATCGAACTTTAGCTTTTCTCTAAAAGTATTCGTATATCGTTACTCTAATAATGACCTAGGGATCCTTTTATAGGCACAAGGAAAACCCTAGTCGGTTTACAATACTTGAACGACAAGTATACAAACTATAACTTTAGAATATTCTAGATTATACATAATATTCCTAATCTAATCTTCAGTCTTTATCTTCAAGCAGTACTTTGACTTTATCAACGAGCAGTACTTTGATCACAAGCAGTACTTTGACTTTAAACAGTTTAGCAACACTTTGGTCTTCAGCAGTACTTTGATCTTTTATACCCCAACAATCCTCCCCTAACTTGAATTCTACTTGTTTGAGTTCAAGTTTCCATGTGTAAGCGTTGTCTTCAAGGAAAGGTTGTCTTCTTTGAAAGTCATACTCGTTATTTTGTTATTATCAGCATAAAGTATCTGCAATCTTTATCAGCAACAATCTTTTGTCTTTACAGCATCTTAATCCCTTCTCAGCTACTCAGCAACATAAGGTACATCAAATCATATTCAGTTTCATACTATTCTCATCACTTCCAGGTGTGTGAACTCCTGTGAGACGTGAATCATTGAAAATTAATGGATTTTGTTGTCTCTTTACCAAATCCATTAACTCTGGAGTAGCCAATGTTTAGGTTAAGTAAACCATGGTACATTGATAACCATATAATTTTTAGCAAATCATCAGCTATCAACGGATTTGAGTAGTCTTTACCAAAAGCCGTTTGCTTATGGACTAGTTAGTTCTTTGATCACAACCATGGTGAACTAATTACCATATAAATGGATTTTCCACAGCCTTTACCACAAGCCATTTTCTTGTGGGCTAGTCAACTCTTCACTTATTTCAGATATGGTGAGTTGAAACCATACAATTTTTAGTAAATTGTCAATTAAAAACGGATTTGATTGTCACATCAGAGCCGTACCCTCATGATGAATCAAACTCTTTCTTGTCTGTTAAACATGGTGAGTTGAATACCATTTGTTGTGTAGTACAAGTACTAACACCATGTTCTACTCAAAAACAATTTGTTGCTGTAATTGTTTGTGCTTCAAAAATTATTTTGCACATGACAAAAATTGTTATTTCAAAAAGACTTTAACTGGTTTTAAGCTGCAAGTAGTACTTTGGGAAAGTACTGTTTGATCAGCAGTACTTTGAATAAAGTACTTGTTTATTCAAAAGATTTTATACAATTAAATTCGTACCAGTATTTTTCAATCATCATCTTTCAAAATTGTCCAATTGATGAACAAATTGATCACCGTTAGAGCTGTTTCATCTTCTTTTTCAACTTCCATACCATGATCCAGCATCCTCATCATCAAATCTCTTGTAAGAGGATATCTCCTTTCTGCCAGCATGTAAATCATTGTACAATCTTCCAGCTTTAAGGCATGAACACCAGCACTTGCAAAGAATCTCCAGCTTAGAATCTCCCATACTTCTTGATTCTTCCAAATATCATCTGTGCTAGTTTCTTCTGTTTCCCACATAGTAGTCAAATCTCCCAGCAATACTACACCCATTCCATTGAGTGGAATATCTTCAAAATGAGCTTGAATTTGTTGATGTAGATCAAACAAATCTTCTCTGTTTATCTGGTGCAATACATTAACCAGCAGATTGAATGCTCTAAAACTTTCATCTTCTCTATTGAAAACAAAATAATCACCATCTTTTTCTGATTCAATAACCTCTAAATCAAATATCTTTGACTTTGTAGTAGTAACTTCTTCTGACTTAGGAAGCTCAAAATCAACAACTCTTAAGTAATTTCTCAGTCCATCAACAGTATTGGTCCTTAACTCTATAGTAGGCTTAGACTTCTTTGATGACTGTGACCTAGTTTTTATTCTCTTTCTTTTGTTGCTTTCTTCCATTAGCTTCCTACCTTCTTCAGTATCATAACCAACAATGCCATCTACTTGTCTTTGATATTCAGCTCTGACAGCATCATATAGTTCCTTCATATGTGAATGATTTAACTTGTTCAGACTCTTGTATCCTCTTCCTTTCAAGTAGCTCATATAAAAATTTCATTCTTGAGCCTTTGTCATTGATTTCTTTGGTTGAACAGCAGCTTCTTTTATTTCTTTCTCATACTCAGCATCAAGTTCTGCTTGAAGCTTCTTAACAGCTGCTTCACTTTGAGCTTCTTGATAAGCCCTTATCTGCTCCATAGTGAATAATTTCTTTTTCTTCTTCTTCTCTGATTCCACCAGGATTCCTTTTCCTTTATCTTTAGGATCAATTACTTGAGTAGGATTAGGAGAAGGTTACAGATCTTGAGGTTGTTCAACTTCAGAAATACTAATACCTCTAGGTCTTGACATATTCAGTATGATCTCAGCAATGGTTTCATCATCACTACTAGAAGGTTTCATGACCTCCTTTTCTTGAACTGGATTAGAAGGACCCACATCTTCATCAAAATTTATAGTCCTTGGTGTGACTAAGTGTTGTCTTAGAGTTCCTGGATCAGTACTTTGATGAACAGCATCTTGTTGAACTTCAACACCAGTAGTTTCCAATCCCAATTCATTATTACCATCTTTTGCTTGAGTATCATCCTCTTGAAGATTTATATGCTCAGTATCTTGATGAAGAACTTGTTCTTCAAGTGATGCCTGTGGAAGACTAACAGTAGCATCTTGATCAATAGCATCAGTACTTTGATCAACAGTCTTTTCATCCACAGTCTTTTGATCTGGAACAATATCTTCATCAACAGTATCTTCATTTAAATCATCTTTATTACCAGCATCTTCATTCAAATTCACATCTTCCTTATTCCTCCCCAATGTGAATGAAGATAGCTTTCTTAGCCTCCTCTTCTTTGACTTAACCTTCTGGAGTCCTTCTGAAGGATGTTGAATGAGAGACTTAACCAATTTCTTCAAATTCTTGTACTTCTTTTGAAGATATGTCAAAGCAGTAGATTGATCATCATAGGCTCTTTTCAGTCTCTTCAATTCTCTTGTCAAAGCATAATTGTCCGTAACTTCATCTTCAGCAGGTGTATCCTCATCAGCCATCACTCCCTCATCTCCTCCAGATGTCTGATCTCCATCTGTGGAAGTATAATCATTGGGGGTGGGTGGTTGACTAACACCATGATCTGAGTCATCTAGAGCAGTACCTTGCAGAGAAACAATCTTTTCTGCAGAAGCAGTCTTTTCATGTGAGACAGTCTTTTGAGAGACTTCTTGAACTGGTGAAGAAGCAGTATGTTGTGAAACATCTTCTTCATTAGAAAGTGACTTCTCAGATTGTTGAGATGGAGTTGAAGCAGAATCTCCATGTTCAGAAGCATCCTCTGAATCTTCTTGAACAGCATCTCTAACAGCTTGTGCTACCTCTAACATATACTCAGTAAGAGGTGTATCTTGACCAGAAAAGAGAGGACTCTTTGTGGCCATGAGGGTAAACACCTTATCAGGAAGCGTAACAACTGGTAAAAATTCTTGAGGCTTAGGAATACCTTCAAGCTGCTTATTCAAAAACACCTTCTTCATCATTAAACTGAAGGTCTGCTCTAATTTGAGCCTCTGTTATGCGAATATTGCGCCCAGCTACCTTAGCAGTAATAAACCAAACATCCAATTCCTCCCATCCAGCAGTAGCAGTAGCCCAAAATTCTTGAATCCAGGGTCCAATCACATCAGGGTTAACCAAAATAGCATAATTGATTGGAGACCCAGCAAGGAAATCAATGATATCATGAAAATCAACATTGAATTCAGTCTTGTCTAAGTTGGCTACCATATTGTGACGATTACATGTTGAACGAGCCATTTGTGTACGGTTTGTGAAAGCAATTTGTGAAAAACGGCAAAGGTGAAGTGGAAGTTATAATGAAAGAGAAAAGAGTGGTAGGGTTAAGTAAATATGGGTAAGATTTATAAAATCAAATCCCAATAAATACTCAATGTTGTTATTTTTATCCCGTATTTCTTTCCAATTTTTTTAAATAACAGTTACCATAAATATTTGACCGTTGTATAGTAACAGTACCTCCACGTCAGCATAGCAGTACTTTCACATAGCCGTTGAGCAGTACTTTCACCATACAAAAATCAATTGCCTATAAAAAGACTCTTCATCCATATGCATCTTCATCACAAAATCATCCCAAAAACTTCAATAAACTTCTTATCATCATATAACATCATCATGAGCAAATCACCATTCATGTACACCTCATCAGATACTGATTCAGATTTAAGTGATACTGAGATAAAGTATTACTCTGACCCTAGTTCTGATTCTTCAACAGGATGGAGTAGTTATTTTCCTCCTATTTCAACAGGTTCCTCCCAGAGAAACAACAAGAGAAAGGCACCAACTGCTGATCCTGCTACACAACTAGCCAAAGAACTACCAATTGCTTTGACTCAAGCCTTGGAATCTGCAATGAAGAACATGAATTGGTCTGCTCAAGAAGGCCCAAGTGAGAAGCCATCAAAGCCAGAACGTCCTCCAAAGCAAGTGTTGTTCCTTCCATGCCCAAAGATGCAAGCATCTTTTGAAGAGAAGAGAAAGAAATCTCAGAAGGCAAAGCACAACTACAAGGGAAAAGGGAAAAAGCCTATGGAGTAGGTTTTCTAGGTTGTAGTAGGATTGGTGTAGGTTTGCTTTTATGTGTAACTCTGTTGGTGTAATGTCTTTGTCTTCAAGATGAATGTACTGTTACTTTGAATGAATAAAAGTACTGTTCCTTTGAATGAATGATGAATGTATCCTACCCTCAAATAAGAAACAACTGCTAATGCCTCCCCTCAAAAGTAGGCCTAAAAATTAATCATACCAATACTTACCACCAAATGCTTAAATCTTGAAACATCAAAGCCTTTAGTAAGTAGATCTGCTACATTATCATCTGTATGAATCTTGACCACATTAATCAACCTGTGCTCATAACAATCTCGAATGAAGTGATGTCTAATCTGAATGTGCTTGGTCTTTGAATGATACACTGGATTCTTCACAATACAGATAGTATCTCATTATCAATGTTGATAGGAGTATTCTTGAAATTAAATCCATAGTCCAAAAGCTGATTTTGCATCCAAAGCACTTGTCCACAACAACTTGCAGCTGCAACATATTCTGCTTCAGTAGATGAGGTTGCTGCAATTGTCTGTTTCTTACATTGCCATGAGACTAATCTTCTTCCAAGATATTGGCATCCACCAGTGGTTGATCTTCTATCAAAGTTATCTCCAGCATAGTCACTATCTGAAAAAGCTTCCAAGTGAAAAGGTGACTCCTTAGGATACCACAATCCTAATTTAGGTTGATACTTGAGATAAGCAAAGATCCTTTGAACAACATTCATGTGTGAAACCTTGGGTGAGACTTGATATCAGGTCTTGATGCAGTTAAGTACATGAGACACCCAACCATTGATCTGTAAAGCTTGACTTCCACTGGTTTTCCATCTTCATCCTTTCCAAGTGAGTTTGAGGATTTAATAGGTGTAGTGACTGGCTTGATAGTATTGAGGTTAAACTTCTTAAGAATGTCAGTGACATACTTATCTTGGCTTATGAAAATACCAGTACTTGACTGTTTAACTTGAAGCCCCAAAAAGAAAGTCAACTCACCCATTGAACTCATCTGAAATTCTTTTTGCATAAGTTCTTCAAACTCTTTCACCATAGATTGTTTTGTAGCACCAAAAATAATATCATCCACATACACTTTAACTAGCATGATATCCTTTTTGTCTCTCTTAATGAACAAAGTCTTATCAATGGTTCCTCTCCTATAGCCATGTTGTAACAGAAAATTTGAAAGTCTTTCATACCAAGCTCTAGGGGCTTGATGAAGACCATACAGTGCTTTAACAACTTTGTAGACTTTGTTTGGATGTTCAGGATCTTCAAAACCAGGAGGTTGTTTGACATAAACCTCTTCTGTAATTTTGCCATAAAGAAAGGCACTCTTGACATCCATTTGATAAACTGGGAATCTCATATAAGAGGCAAAAGCAAGAAATAATCTTATAGCTTCAATTCTTGCTACAGGAGCAAAGACTTCATCATAATCAACTCCTTCTTCTTGTCTGTATCCTTGAGCAACCAGTCTTGCTTTGTTCTTGATGACATTACCTCTTTCATCTCTTTTGACTCTGAAAACCCATCTTGTACCAATGACCTTCATGCCATCAGGTAAATCACATAAGACCCAAACTTCTTGAAGTTTAAACTGTAGAAGTTCTTCTTGCATAGCTTCAACCCAGCTTTCTTTGGATAAAGCTTGCTTTATGTTCTTGGGTTCTTCTTGAGAGATGAAGCAAGCAAATAAACAAGTCTGTTGATCTTTATGATTCAACCTGTTCTGTTTATAGACAAAACTAAGTAAAGCATTTTGAGGCTTAGTCATGCTTTTAGCTTTTGATCTTGTAAGAACACCAGAAGTAGGAGAACCAATAATCTTGTTTGTAGGATGATTCTTATGTACTCTTGAAGTGTGAGTTGTTGGTACAGTAAGATCATCTTCCAAATTTGTTTGATCAGGACCTTGTTCACCAAAAATTCCTTCATCTTGCAACTCATCATTTGATTCTTCAAATGGAGGCATGGATGGACCAGGCCAATCTTCAGTATTTGTCCAAGTATTTGACTTGATTCCCCTAGAAGTACCTTCATCTTGAGTAGCAGTACTTTGATCCAAAGTACTGGGATCCAAAGTACTGTTCTTCAAAGTGCTGTCAGTTGAAGATTTAGAATTTTCTTTTGTCTGTTCTGCTTCATAAGCTCGTCTTAGATCATCTTCCTAGGACTTTGCAAGTGTTTCTTGAAAAAGCATCCTATTTAATTGATCTTGTATAGCTTCATCTTCATCAGAGACTGTTGTGGTTGAGTCAACAGTATCTTGCTTATCATTAGCAGTACCTTGGTTTTTATTGACAGTACTTTGTTCTTTGTCAGCATCTATAGGACTAGCATTGACACCATGAACTATGAACTGTGAATTGTCTTCTTCTGAATGGACAACTTGATTTTCCCCCCTAACAGGCACATAGTTCATAGAAGGAGTCAATATATCAAGGTCAAACATACAATCAGGACCTTTACCTTTCTGTTTTGGTAGATCTTCAAGGAATTCAACATGAAGACAGTCTTGAACCTTCTTTGTAACTTTGTTATACACCCGAAAACCTTTACTGTTTGTAGAATAACCCAAGAGATATCCTTCCTCATACTTGCCATCAAATTTTCCCAAATTGTCAATGGTATTAAGAATAGTAAGAGGACATCCAAAAGGCTTCATAAAGCTGATACTAGGTTTTCTGCCCATCAATAATTCATAGGATGTCTTCATTTGATGTTTGGTGATAGAAACTCTATTCAAAATATAGCAAGCAGCACTTACTGCTTCAGCCCAAAACTGAATAGGTAAAAGTGAGTCTGCAAGCATAGTTCTTGCTGCTTCTATCAAAGTTCTGTTCTTTCTTTCTGCAACTCCATTCTGCTGAGGAGTTCTTGCAATACTGAATTCCCTCTTGATCCCCTTGTTAGCACAAAAGTCATCCATAAGTTTGTTCTTGAACTCAGTCCCATTGTCACATCTAATACCTCTAACCTTGTGTCTTAACTGATTTTCCAGGGAGATGATTAAATCATGAATGGCATCAAATGTCTCATCTTTAAATCCCAAGAAAAAGACCCAACTAAAACGACTGCAATCATCTGTGACAACTAAGCAGTACTTCTTCTTGTTGAGGCTTGAAACAGAAACAGGTCCAAAAAGATCCATATGCAACAGCTCCAAAGGTTCTCTTACAGTTCTTTCCTCAAGCTTCTTACAGGAAGCTTTATGTTGTTTACCCTTCTTGCAGGCCAAGCATGATTGATCAGTCTTGAAAGTTTTGGAAGGTAAACCTCGAACTAGATTGCCTCTGACTAACTTGTTGATGTTCTTGAAATTCACATGACCTAGTCTTCTGTGCCATAGATGTGCTTCTTCAGTTGATGCTTTAGCTACTAAACATGTAACATTCTCAGTAGCTAAGATATTCTTCATATCAATGCTGTACACATCATTGGTCCTTGGTGCCCTTAAGACCACTAATTCTTCAGCTACAAACTTGAATTCAGGTGAGAGAATTAAACATTCTGTTTCAGTGAACAAAACAGGGTACTTCTTGTCACAGATCTGAGAAACTGATAGTAAATTGAACTTGAGCTCCTTCACATATCTAACATTCTCAAAGTCAATCTTTCCAGTCTTGATAGTTCCTTTGCCTGTAATTCTCCCTCCAGTAGCATCATCCCTAAATGCAACTTTTCCTCCAAAAAATGGCTTAAAATCTGACAGAATCTGCTTTTCTCCTTTCATGCTTCCAGAGCAACCACTATCAACAATCAAATGATCTTTAAGCTCCACTTCTGGGTTGCCCTGCACAAGCATAAGAAAGTTAGTTTCTTTTAGGAACCCAAGCCATTACTGACTTGTGTTCCCCTTGGGGAGTCACATACTTAAAATCATTAAGTATGTAATTCCCACTATCTTTTAAAACATGATCAATAACTTTCTTTTGTTCAAAAACTTGATCTTTGTTAGAAAAACAACTTTCTTTTATAACAGCATGTTCTTTTTCACCCACACTTTCTAAAAGTACTGGTGTGTCCCCAGCAGTACTTTCCTTTTTGACCCACATAGTTTTAACTTTTTGGGTTGAGGTCTGTGGTTTAGGTACTCTTTTGTAAGGCCTCTTAGATGTAGAAAAATTGGTATTATGGCCAGGAGCTCGTTTTGAAACATTGAGTCTTACATGAGCAGTACCTTTATTAGGTGAAAATCGCCTAACAGTACTTTGAGAGAATACTGTTTGTGGCCTACCAGTACCTTGAAAAGAATGACCTGAAGGTACTGGTTGTTTGGAAAAAGTTCTTTTCTGTTGAGGGTACCTATATGATTCAGTGAAATTACTATGGTTGACCCTTCTAGAATAATTCCAAACAGGTTTGGGTGAAGCTGGTTTAGTTTCTGTAGGCCTATTTTGTACAGATCTGGTCTTTGGGTATTGACTTAAGTAATTTGAATGTAAGGTATAATCTTTTATCAAATGATTAGGACTATAACAAACAAAACACAATTTTTGATTCATTGACCCAAATCTAGATATTTGAGGGTTATACTCAAGACCAGTGTAACTTCTAGGTGAATAATGAGAAGAGTTTCTAAAGTTAGCAGTATGTTGGAAAGAATTCTTTGAGGGAACTACTGAGTAACTAGCAATCCTTTGATTAAAGTGAGAAAATACTGCTGGTTTTGAAAAAGGTTTAGAGAAACTCTTATCATTAACATTATTCCCTGATCCCCTAGTATTCCAATGATTCTTAAGAATCTCAACTTTGACTTCAGATGAACCTGGATTAGATTGACCTTTAAGTTTATTCCTAAACTCTAGATTGTCTACTCCATAACAGGAAACATATTTCCTAGGTGGTTGAAAACTTCCAACAGCATGAGGAACTGCATGATACCCCTCATCTTTCTTAAATTCATGAGGTGTTGGGCTTATGGGTTCCTCACTGCTAGATCTGTTTTCTTCTGAGCAAGTTTCAAATTCACTAGTTGAGATTTCCTCTGAACTTTCTTGTTCCTTATCACTAGTTGGGTTCTCTTCTGAACTACTATACTCAACACCATAACCTAGTCCTGTTTTAATGTTTGTTCTTCTTTGTTTTTCACAGAAACTAACATGTGTAAGACCAGCTTCTTTCCAACTAGCAAGTTTTTCTAACAAATCATCTCTTTCCTTAGTCATCTTTTCTAACTCAGACACCTTACATCCTAACTTCCATTCACTTAACTTTAACTGATAGTCCTGTTGTTGATATTTTTCAGCCCAAGCTACTTCATTATTTTCATGTGTAATTATTTTAGCTTCTAAGGACTCTAAGGTCAATTGATAACCTAAGACTTCAGACCTAGCTTTATTATGTTTATCTCTTTCAGACACATAATCACTAAGTACCTTTTGATACACATTATTGCACTTAGAGCATACCTCAGTAGCAGTAGATGAAGTAGGTGCAGTAGCAACCAAAGCCAACAGGACAGGTGCATCTTCATTCTCCATGCTCCAGTCAAAGCCTCCAAGATCATCAGTGGAATCCAAAGCAGTACATCCTGGTTCCTCATCAAAAGCTGTGCTCCAATCATATTCCTCCATTGCAACCATAGAGAGAGTAACTGGTTCATCATCAAATTCAGCACTCCAGTCAACCTCTGATAAGTTTTCTTGAGCCACAAATGCTTTTGGTTTAGGTTCAGGAAGCTCCTTGAGTTCAACCTTGGGTTTCTCTATCATCCTGTTTGCTTGATACTTGGCAAACTTACATTCCCTTGCAAAGTGACCAGTCTTTTGACAGTTAAAGCATTCAATCTTAGACTTGTCAAATGCAATTCCTTGTTTGGCCTTGAAATCAATCCCTCTTCCTGTTTTCTTCATGAACTTCTTGATCCTAGCAGTAATCATAGCAACTTGCCATCTGATGTCAATTTCTTCTAGATCATCTTCTTCAATCTGCAGTAGGTCTTCTTCATAGGTAACAGGTAAAGTGGCTTGTTGAGCAAAGAATGAGCACACAACATCATCACAATTGATGTTGTTTGAGAGTTGTGAAGTGGTAGTAGACACAGTTGAGTAAACATCAGCAACAGTACTTTGAACTGGATAAGCAGTACTTTTAGTGGAAGTACTGCTTGTCTTGGCAGGAGACACAAAAGCAATACTGTTGGTTGATGAACCTGATTTACCATTCATCTCATGCTCATACACCTTCAAGTTGTTGTATAAATCATCAAAGTCCATAGTAGCCAAATCAGGTTGACCTCTGATCATAGTAGCAATCACATGCCAGATAGATGGCAAACTCCTTAGGAACTTCAAGTTTGCATCTTCAGTAGAGACTTCTACACCATGTATCTCTAGCATACTGAGAAGATTTTGAAATCTCTCATAGGCAGCATCAAGTCCTTCTCTTTCTCCAACAGCAAAGGTTTCAAACTGCTGCTTCAACAAACTTCTGTGCATCTTCTTGGAAGCATCATTACCTCCAAATCTTGTTTTGATAGCAGCCCACAGTTGTTTAGCATCCTTAGCATTATGAAACTTCAACAGGTGGCCATCAGGGATAGCAGACAGCAGTATGTTGAGAGCTTTGTCTTGATTCCTCTTTACAGTTGCAGAGAGTTGTTGCTGAGGTGGTTTAGGCTGTCCAGGAACGACTTCAGGTTCTTCTATAACTTGATTGCCATTGACAATGATATCCCAAAGTGCAGAGTCAGTAATAGCAATGTACTGCCTCATCTTCATGCTCCAGAGATCATACTCTCCCTTCTTGACTATGGGAATTCTAACAGTGGTGATGGATGGCATAGGTGTAGGTTCAGGTTGAGACATCTTGTAGGGTTTGTTTAGAAGATCGACTTGATTTAGGGTTTAGGGTTTCTTCTTAATCAGAGTTTCCACACAAGCTCTGATACCACTTGTTGGATCGTTATACTCTGACCAAACTACTTTATTATAGCTTGTCTAAGGTTTAGCAGTCTTGGATAAATCCTAAACTACTAATGATGAAACACTGAATTACTCTATTAAGTATGCGGAATTACTTAACAAAGCTAAGAAGAATTATAACAACTTCAACACTTTATATTAACCAAACTTTGAATCTGCTAATTGTACAGATTCACAAACAACCCTAAAATATCTCTAATATCGTATTCTTATATTCGTATCTCTAATAATGACTTAGAGATCCTTTTATAGGCACAAGGAATACCCTAGTCGGTTTACAATACTTGAACGACAAGTATACAAACTCTAACTATAGAATATTCTAGATTATACATAATATTCCTAATCTAATCTTCAGTCTTTATCTTCAAGCAGTACTTTGACTTATCAACGAGCAGTACTTTGATCACAAGCAGTACTTTGACTTTAAACACTTTAGCATCACTTTAGTCTTCAGCAGTACTTTGATCTTTTATATCCCAACATGACTGCTTCTGTCTTTTCTGGGCACGGTTTAATGCCATCCGGTTCTATCAAGTATCCTAAGAACATGCCTTCTGTAGCACCGAAAGTGCACTTCTTAGGGTTTAACTTCATATTGATTTTCCGTAGTGTTCTAAATGTTTCTTCAATGTCACGCACTACTTCATCTTCGGTATGGCTCTTTATGACAAGGTCATCAACATACACTTCTAAGTTGCGGCCCACTTGCTTTTCAAATGCATTATCTACCAAGCGCTGGTAGGTGGCACCCGCATTCTTCAGTCCAAAAGGCATCTTTGTGTAACAATAGACACCTTGGCTCGTATGGAAAGCTGTCTTTTCCTCATCTTCCTTAGCCATCTGGATTTGGTGGTACCCTTTATATGCGTCCAAGAAGCATTTAAAGGGGTATCCGCATAAGGACTCCACTTTCCAATCTATCTCTGGTAGTGGGTAGCAGTCCTGTGGACATGCTTTGTTGAGATCAGTGAAGTCTACGCACATCCGCCAACTGCCATCGCTCTTTTTAACCATGACTGGGTTAGACAGCCAATCATGGTAGTAGACTTCTCGCATGATACCTGCGTCCACTAGCTTATGTACTTCCTCCAAGATGGCTTTCGCGCGCTCTGGTGCTTGGCCGCGCTTCTTCTGCCTTATTGGTGGATATCCTTGTCGGATTTGCAACTTGTGTTCTGAGATTGACCGAGGTACGCCAGTCATGTGCTTTGGCTCCCATGCGAAGACATCCAGATTCTTTTGCAGGAGTGCGCACACGGCTGTTTTTCCTTTGTCTGACAGCGAGCCCCCAAGTGATACCTGTTGTTCAGGGTAATCGGGGTGAATTGCTACTTTTATGTTCGGTATCTTGGCTGCGCCATGTTCTGGAGCGTGTGTCGTTTCACATGTAACCGTGTTACATTCTTCAGGTGGCACAGCGTTATTGTAGAGGGTGACGATGCCACCTTCTACTGGGAATTTGAGCATCCCATGTGCTGTGGATGGTACTGCGCGCAGGGCTGATATTCCCGATCTTCCGATAATGCCATTGTATGGCGAGGGAGACCTAATCACCATAAAGTTCATCCACGCTTTTGTGGAGTGCTCCTTATTACCGATCCTAACTAGCAGCCGTAGTTGTCCTATTGGCCATATCTTTTCTCCCGTGAAGCCCGTTAATGATGTCGCGGCGGGGACTAGTTGGCTTTGTATCTCGGGTCGTAATCTCTTGAAACAATGTTCGTACATTATCTCTGCGGATGCTCCTCCATCAACGTACATACGGTGGATATCGTGACCCCCCGCATTTATTTCGATGGTGAGTGGCTCCGCCACTGCGTTGTCCGCAGTCAAAGTGGGAAAAGAGATTTCATAACCGGAAGAAAACCTTTGGCTGACTTTTTGCTTGACTTTGCGTTGCCATGATTGTATCATGTATATTGTGTCAGCTTTATCTTTAGGTGCTTCCTTTTTATCCGCAGTCTTCTGTCTGTCTTTCCCATCTTTGATGTTCTTTACTAAGTGGTCCATCCTGCCCTCTTTCACTAATTTGTCAATTAGTTGGCGCAATTGGACGCACTCATTTGTGGTGTGGCCCTTCTGTCCGTGATATTCACAATATCCATTCCCTGTGCGCTTTCCCTCTGGGGTGCGCATTGGTGGGGGTTTAGGGAAGTTTGCGCCTTCTGTTGCAAATATCTCTCTTGGAGTTTTTATCAACGGGGTATACTTGTCGTTTCCCCGTGCGCCTCCATCGTTGCGATAGTTTTTATTCCGATTACCGCTCTGGTCATTGGATTGTCTCCTTGACTGTTCTTGCGGTCTGTAATTCGAGTATCCTTTTTTGCTATCTGCGGCGGCGGCTTCTCCTTGGATGAAGGACCTTGTGCGCTTCATTAGTTCATCGAAGGTTTGAGGAACCTTATCATTTAATTTCCTAATGAGTTCTGGATTATTAATCCCATTCATGAACCCTGAGATTTTTAGTACTTCAGGACACGCCTTGACGTGTATACATTCATCCTTGAAGCGCTCCATGTAAGCACTCGTTGATTCCCCTTGGCGCTGTCTTACTCTGGCCAATTCCACAGGGTTCTTGGCGCACTTCTTTCTCTGAGTGAAGTTTACGCGGAATGCTTTTCGCAACTCTTCAAACCCGTCTATGCTTCTTCGTGGAAGCTTGCTAAACCAAGTTCGCGCATTCCCTACTAATGTGGAGTTAAACATATGGCACCACACAGGTTGTGGCCAATTTTCGATAGTAGCAGCGGATTCGAAAATTTTTAGGTGATCGTCAGGATCACCTGTTCCGTCATATGTTTTAACATTGGCGGGCATGCGCCTTTTCTTGTGATCCGAATAATCGCTGATGCGCCGTGTGAATGCATCCACCTTTTGGCGGCGCCAAGGAAGGGATATATCTTCGTCTTCTTCCTCGCGATGTCTTCCTCTGGACTTCCAATGTCCTGTTTCTTTGTCCTCGTTGTCCGAGGAGTCACTTGAGGAAGAATCGTCCCTTTTGCGGCGCTTGCGCCGTTTTTCCTCGGAGTCCGAGCTTGAGGGGCTTTCGCTTGGGGGTATTCGTTTCCCCAGTCTATCATGGACTCTCCTGCTTCCAGATCTCGAAGAGCTCTCGCTCGGTGAGCGTTGCCGTCCAAGTCTATCTTGGATTCTGCGATTACCAAGTCTAGAGTGGACATTGGTACGCCTCTCATTATCTTCGTATTCCTCCGAGTATTGTGAATCGGATGCTGTACCAAGTCTAGCGCGGACATTGGTACGCCTTTCACTGTTTTCGCGCTCCTGGTAGCGCGATGGGGATGTTTCGTTAAAGTTAAGCCGAGCTTGTAGGCTCTGACTTGACCTTCTTCTTGCCTCCTCTTGCATGAGGTTAGTTAAGGTTTCGTAATTTTGAGCTACAAAATTACTTAGCGTTAACTCAGGCGTACCTTCCTCCAGCGCAACGATCTCTGCTTCCGTATTAGGTCCCCTATCCCGGTTAGGCGCGCCTGGTGGCACAGTGTTGTCCACGTTAGGTGCCGTTTGATGGGGAGTATTGAAGAGGGTGCGCTGAAGTTCTTCAGTGCTTGGGACCACCGTAGTGGTCTGGGTGGTCCCTGCGGGCAGTTCTACCGTTGGGAGAATTAGGGTTGGGCCCGATGCTTGATGACCAGGCACGCTGGTTGTCCCAGAGGCCTGTCTAGAGCTTGAATCTTGGTGGTTCTTCCTTGTGGGGTCACCACGTGTTTTTTCCAACTGCGGAGTCCGCTGGCCTGAGTTTTTGTGTTTCGTCATCCTAGTTCTTAGTGTAGGGTCCCACGGATGGCGCCACTTGTTGATACAAAAGTTGGGCGTTCCTTGTTTGGGTTCCTGTTCTCGTACCAATTAGATCTTAATGCTTGAGACCTGCGCACTAAGAGAGCAAACAAACACCGTTAGGCTTATCGTGGGATTGTCTCCCACGATTATCCTCCGGCGTGAGAGTAAGTAATCGATTTAGGGTTATGTGAAGAGTTAGGATTATAAGTCGTACCTTTAAGGAGAACTATAATACCCTATATATATACACACGAAACCTTATCAGTTTCGTGTTCCTCACTCTTCGGCGTATCCGCCGATATCGGATATTCGATATATATCTCTTTAATAGGAGATATCCTATATCTAATCCATAAATAACTTTGGGTTTGGGCCTCGTGAGCCCAAACCGTTATCATAGTAGCCCACACGTGGTGGGCTTAAAATGTTAGTGACGTCTAATGCTTGGGTTCGTGACCCGGGTATAGACTATACGTCATCAAGTAGCGTGAGCCGTGGCGTGACGACATGACCAAGTCTCACGTTTTAAGATCATGGCGAAGCTTTGGTGGTTTTTAAGACGTGACTTAAAGAGGAACAAAATACTTATATATTTATATATCATATTTCATATATATCGAGTTTAAATAAAGTGTTATACATAAAGAATAAACAGAGGCCTCCCCGAAATATCTTGTAACATCAAGAAAAAGAATCTAACGCTCTAGTTCTTTTTCGAGAAAAGGTCCCATCCTTCAAAAGTAACGAAACTATCATTGCATGTAATCTTCTTCTTTTCTTAAAAAAAAAAAANTACATCTAGGTCTATTTCGTAACGTGGAGGTCACACCTCGCACCTTAGCGATGTCATTGTGCGCCTTTTAAACCTTGAATAGATGTTTACCAACTCCACCTAAGCTTCATGTCACCATGGACATGCCATATAAACCTCCATTGAAGATGCTCTTAAAATAAAGATACTGACCATACCTTGTTAAATGAATTTCTTTCACATTATGTGAATCCTCTGATTTATTAGAATTGTTTGAGTTAGGATTAAGAATAAGTAACATGTGTCCTCTATTAACACCCAAAAGAAAAGGGGAATCTGCAATTTTGTGATCCAAGATGCCGTTCGAAGGTGAATGTTCATGCATGTGTTGGAATCTAGTGTTCCAATTGGTGTTGTTTTTTTATGTTGGGATACCTATTGCTTCGGTGGAGGAAGTAAACAATAGTTTGAAGAACTAGTTATTTGGTTATGTCATTGGCAAAAGGTTAGCATTTCCAGTTGTTGAGTTATATATTCGTAATGCTTGGAGTAAGTATGACGTCCAAAAAATGTTAATGGATGCAAATGGGTTCTTTTTCTTTAAATTTTCGTCTAGTCAAGGGGCTGAAAATGTTCTTCATAATGAACCTTGGATGATTCGGGGTACTCCTATTTTCCTTAACAAGTGGTCACCTTTACTTAGCTTTACTAAAGAAGACTTATCTAAGGTTCCGGTAAGGGTTAAAATGCAAGCTATCCCGTTGGCTACTTATACTTTGTACGGATTAAGCATGATAGGTACTAAACTGGGCATGCTTATGATGTTGGATACTTATGCTAGTAATATGTGTTTGGATTCATGGGGGCGTAGTAGCTACGCTAGAGCTATGATCGATATCAATACAAATATGGAGTTGGTTGAAAATTTGGTAGTTGCTTTTCCAAAGTTATAAGACAATGGTTACACAAGAGAAACCATCCGTATTGAGTATGAATGGAAACCCCCTCGTTGTGGTACATGTAAACTATCTGGCCATTCTCATTTGCAGTATCCAAAATTACCTAAAATGTTGATGAGTGATGGTCCAAATGATGGTTTTATTGAGGTGAACGAGAAAAGTACTAGACGTAATAATGTTGGTAGTCGGAATCCAACGCCGGTTGTGCTCAAGTATAAGTTTATGTATCGCCCTATAGAAAAACCGGCTAAGGGTTCTTCTATGTGTGAAGGAGGTAAAATGTAAAGCATGGAGCTAATGCCTCGACATATGTGGCTAGTACGAATGGTACATGTAAGATTTCTAAGGCAATAAAAAAGATTGGAACAAAGATAGTAACTTCGAATTTTGATGCGCTCAACTTGGTTGATAATGATGATAGTTTAGTGTCTAGTGCTATTTTTGCTAGAATAAGCAATACGAGTGAGCAGAAGGTTCATAAAGGGGTTAGTTCAGACAGTGACGATGTTTAGGATGTATTTGATGAGACTGCTCAGTTTATGGCTTCTTCTTCTAAATGAATTAGTGTAGTGGTGGTGCGAATGAAGCTTGTTTCCGTGAGGATGAGGACTAAGACATGTATGATGGTTATGAAGATTTTGCTTTTGACTTAACTAAAGAACAGAAGGCATTTTTCAAGGCATGAGACATTAATGTCTGTGGTTAATTTAGACATTAGTGGCTTTTATTTTTCTATGTTTGTTTCGAGTCAAATATAATGAAATTGTTAGTTAGTGGTTGTGTCCAAGTTATGTAGTATTTTTGCCTATGTAACGGGCTAAGATGTGAGATTCACTCACATACTTTATACTTAAATATTTTTTTAGGGTAATCTATTCACCGAGTTAAAACCCTTTACCCAAAAAATAAAAATAAAATAATAAAACATATGCCAGTTATTTTTAACTTGACTCATATTGGTGACATATTGGGATTTCTAAATGCCAAGACATCCCTTATCTCACATAACGTCATATTGTATGCATAAATTTCGTAAATCACAAACAAACAAAAAAATGTACCGACTTTACTCGCAAACTTTGTAGAAATACCACTTTATACAAATCAAAAAGCATAACTTTCAAGTTTCTAATTTTTCAGCTAAAACTCAATTTGTTCCATGAAGATCTTCAAACTTTGAATTACAAAAATAAATCATGAGAAGAAGATTAATAGATGGGAAGAAAAATGTTGGTAAAGAAAGATAAAATTTTGCAAATGTACATGAAAACATAAAGGAGGTAAGTGAGCATGGAGGATGATGAGGGAGGAAGGAGGGAATGAGGGTGCGAGGAAGAAAGAAAATATTCGTAATTTTTCTTAATACTTCGAAATATAAGGGGTGGGAGAAAGTCGGGGGTTCAAGGGAAGATGGAGGGGTTTCATGGGAGGAATGAGGAGGTTTATTGAAAAGTAATTTTTCTTTTATGAATGTATTACGAGTACATTGTGAATTTTACGATATATTGCAAAAAAATTCAAACTTTTTTTTAACAAAAACATAGCAAAATTGGTATCAACATGAAGCATCAAAAAATAGGTTTGTTGGTGTAATTTGCTTGCTACAAGTAGTGTTTTATTTGGATGTCAAGATCTTTCCATATTTTTTAGTTTGTATGGTGTTAGAAGATTTCTGTTGTTTAAGCTTTTTCCATGGGTAGTACTAAAAATTGGATGGCGTGTAGAGAAGGTGAAATTAAGTATGTGGGTTGAAAGGTAGACTAGGTACTTTACTTCTACTATTTGGTGCTTTATTTGTTGCAGATTTTTAGTTTGTTAGTGCATTTTGCATGTTATGTTCGTGCAAATAGGGTTTACAGTAAGGGAAATTGAGCAACTTTACTTGAATTGCTTGATGTTTTGGGACGTTTTCTTATTTAAATGCGTGGTTGTTATAGGATTTGGGTGTTTGATGTTTGGGACGTTTTCTGATGTGAATGCTAAATGCATAGCTATTTCGGGATTTGGGTTTGCTGAACCGACGTTGCCAACTGTAATTTTGTTGTGGCGAGTATCATATGGCATAAAATGCAGCTGTATTTTGCATCTGGTTTACTTCAAATATTTGACATTTTGGGGTGTTTTCTGATATGAATGTTAAATGCATGGTTGTTTTATGATTTGGGTGTTTGATGTTTGGGATGTTTTCTGATGTGCGTGTTAAATGCATGATTATTTCAGGATTCGGGTTTGCTGAAGTGACGTTGCCAACCATAATTTTGGCATGGCGAAGATCACAAGGTATAAAATGCGATTGTAATTTGAAGTAGGTTTGATATTTGGGCCAAGGTACTAGATTTAGGATTTTCAATAACTATCATAAAGCAAGTTGTGTGAAAACTAAATGCAAAATAGCATGACCATGAAACTTTTGTTAGGTTAGTTGATGTCTCGCTCATATTTGGTATTAGTAGAAACGATGGACATGAGTGGAATATCAAGTGGTCTAACCAACGTCTCATAGGTATCTACCATGCCCAACTTCGGCTTTTACATGTTGTTTGGACAACGGTGAAAAATGGTATTTGGACACTGATTTTAGAGCTTCGTTACTTAGTTGTCACATGATCTGTAGGATTAGCTGCATGTTTTTCAACTTTATTCCATTATCAAAATAATAATTTGATTTGTGACAGAGCAAGCTTAGTAGCTTTTCATCCATGGTGGTTAACCTTAGTATTGGCGAGGCGAAAACTGTATGGCATAAAATGTAACCGTATATCTGGGTCTGGGTGCTAGATGTGGGATTCAATGACTGTCGCATTTTTCTTAGATCTTATTTGGATGGTATTAAAGGTCTTTCCTTATATTTGAATTGATGTTTTCAGCTTGCCAGTGATGCTGTAATCGTGGAAATTATGTGCACAAGGTAACCAATGTTTTTCACTATAGGGGCTAGTTGCAAGAAAGGTGCACGTTTTATTTTTAACATTAATACTTTACATTTTATGAGGTAATACATGATTAGTCAATATACGCGTGTTTCTGTTTGATTAATGTTTCTGATTTCTTTTAGAGTCTGATGTGTGGTTGTAATTGTTTCGTGATATTCTTTAAAGTGTGGTATGTGGTCAACTTTATATAAGTTGTGGTAATAGTTGTTGTTTTTGTAAATGCTACAAACTCTTTTTTGCCTGTGCAAAATAGGTGCTTCATAATTTCTTTTAATGTCTGGTATGTGGTCATGATTGTTGCTTTTATACGTTTGTGTATAAGATGTGATTGTAATTGCTGATTTAATAAGCACTATTAATCAACAAAGGAAACTGATTTTTCTTTTTAGAATCTGATGTGTTTATTTGAACACTGATACTTTATATTGTTAGATGGTAGTCTAGGTTAATTCAATTTTCTGCATACTTCATATGCTGCTTTTGCGAATCTAATTTAGACGGTTGTTCCTTTGCTACGTTGATTTGGTTCTCCAATTAGTCTTAATTTTTCCGTGTCAAAAACTTTCTTGCTGCAATTATAAATTTTAGTTGTTTGAATTATTTTTTTTACTTATTGTATTTATTAAAAATTTCTAACTCTGTATGTACTTATTTGATTTATTTTCTTCGTATTCATAGTTTCACATAAATTAAAAAATTGTAATTTTGATACTAAAATTACATACCTGACCAAAATTATCAGATATTTATAGATGGCATCACAAAAGCTCCACTGCAACGCATGACAGCCTAATTCCTCGTTGATTTACAAACCTCATTTGTGAACGAGACTTATATCTAGTAATGTCATGTACAATTACTAAGCAATACAACGTAATGTCGATAAAATTTGTGTTATATATGTCCAAACCTTATTTGTGCACAATACTTATAACTAGTTATAATGTGCATAATTATTAAGCATTTATTAGGAAAATGATAACTAGAGAGAACACTAAGGGTCGCCAATAAGTTATTAATCATGTATAATTTACTTCTACTTTCAATAATCAATCACTCACTATTCATATCTCAATCAGTCTTATATATGACAGTTAGTTACTGTAATAAGGAGTAGAATCAAATAGAAAGTTGGTTCCTCCTAAAGAGTCATTAGGTGTTGACGTGTGTCCTTTCTTGTTTGTTTTATGTGGAGTATTGATGAACAACCGGAGTACCATGAGCATTTAGATATTGATGAACATTCCAGCAGTATATTAATAAACATTTGTATCGATAAACACATATTGATGAACATAAAAAAGAATTGATGAACATAACAAATATTCTTTTACTAACAAGTACTTGATGAACAATTTTGTTTCTTTAACATTTTTTAACGAACAACTTCCTTGTTAAATATTCTTTGATGAACATGTACTTGACGAACAATTTTGTTTCATCCATATTCTTTCATGAACAACTTCTCTGCTGAATTTTCGTTGATGAACAGACTCGACTCTGTGAACAATTGCATGTTCAAAGTTTTTTTTAACAGAATGTTGAGTTTTTTTTTTCCTCATCAAATATTGAAGCTATTATAAATTACTAAAATATTTTATTATAATGAACACTTTCAAACTCTGAAATCACAAATTGCTTCATTGAAACCTTTTATCAAACACTTTATGAGTTTTTCATGAACACATTTCTTTGAAATTTTATGAGAAAAGCTTAGGAAAAAAAAGATGAAGAATTAATGTTAATTTAAGGTTTGTTGAACATGATATGTTATAGTAATTTCGTTTTACCTCAAACAGAATGAAACCCAAATTTTGATAAAATTCGAATTCTTGAAAAAAGTTGTAATTTGTAGCGATTGAAGGAATATATCATGAAATTTAATAGATGTCGAAGGTAACTTTGTTCTCTTGCATGATTTTTTGAACTAAAATTGGAGTAAAGATTTGGATAAATTGTAAAACAGAAAAAGAAAGATGAGATAACTGTGAAATTAAAATGACGAAAAAGAAGTTAACTGTTGGGCTAGTAATACTTTTTAGACTTTTTAAAAAGTAGGTTTTTCTTTCACTTTCTACACGATCATGACCCTAATAAGGCTATCTTTTATCAATAGTCTAATAGCACATGGTACCATGATGTTATAGGGCTGATATTATAGGAAAAAGTGTTGCCATTTAAGCATTTTCCCTAAAACACCAAACATATAACTTAACACTAACCTCTCCTTCCATTTTTGATGTTATAAAACACCCGTGGACCACACAGTTTTTTTATTCAAATAAAACAACGCATTAAAATTAAAACATTACATAATTTAAGTAAAATAAGTTACAAAATTTATACATTTTAAATACTACTTATGTAAGAAAAGAAAAAAAAAAAAGACTAACGATGCAAAAACTCAACTAACAAGGATTAAAGTGGAAAAAGAAAAAGATGCATCATCTTCTTGACCTGCAATAAATATTACTAGTAAAAACACACAAACACACCACATAAACACATCACACATACTCCCTCCGTCCCATATTAAATGTCCGGTTTGACTTTTTCAAGTCTTTATTTCTCAACTTTGACTTTGAATATTTTTGTTTGTGTTATATAAAACTTGATCTAAACTATATGAATGGATTGAGTTTTAAAGTATTTAATTGCGTATAAATTTTATCAAGTACATATAACAACCAAGCAGAAAAATTATTTAATGTCCAAAGTTTCAAAAAGGAAAGGCTTGAAAAGTCAATAACTGGACAGTTTAATATGGAACGGAGGGAGTACCAAAATAAGGTAATAATAATCGAGTAATAATAAGAATATTAATAGAAGATGAATAATTAAGAACCCCCAAACGCGCCCCAAAAAAAGAGAAGAAAAGAAAAAAGGGAAGACCAAGAAAAAGAAGCTGATAATGTGGTGTGTGGTGCTTGATATCGTTCGACGCGGGACAACCTATGGACAGTCAGTCCGGTGTCGACGTCGCATTATAAGGTTAGCATTACCGGGGGTTGGCGGAAAGCAGCCAGACCACCCGGTACCGTGTGCTCTAAGTGTTTCATTAAGCAAAAACCGATTTTGTAAATTATTACGGAATGACACGTAGGAAAAAAGGAATGTATTGGTAGTGTGAATGTGATGACTCCCTAATAACAAAATGGGAATTTGTGGCGACTCTGCCGTAAGTATGGCTGTGTACGCTACCTCCCACAGAAACAGGCTTGCCTAATTAAAATAAAAAACCCTAAATTATTGGCCCAAAATCTTTTGTTGGTAACGAATTTCGGCGGCCGTTATGCGCAAAAGCGATAAAGAAAAAAATAATGGTAGGTGTCACATCATTAATTCATTATACAATATGTTAAAGGTTGTTATTTAAGTGATAGTATTAGAAAATTAAATGAATTCAATCGATTGAGAATAAATTGGACCATTCTGTAGTTACGATTTCTTTTTAATAGAATGTCTAATCAGTCAACTATATAATAGCAAACCAATTTAGAAGGGAAATATTGTATATAAAAACATTTGCTGGTTCATCGGATCCCGTTTCTATGATAACATTTGGATGCCATTTAAGCTAAGCTATGCTTAAATTTCTTTGCTGGTAAAATCAGCTTTGTTTATGCTTCGTCGCGTTAGTAATCAATCACGTTACTAAAAGACATAAATAATAAGGATAAAATTAAATTTGACATTTATACCCGTAGATTTTATAAACATTAGTAAATCTTACAAAACAAGCTGCTACTTATTATAACTAACACAATGGCGATTTGTACCCAAGGTGGGTATAAGGCACAAGCGAGCTTAATTTTATACATACACCAAAAATGCTACAAGCTGGGCCCCTCCAAAACTAACTCCAAAAAGAAGCCTACAATTTGATAAATTTTACGTAAATTCCCCACAAAAAAAGAAATTTTCCGGGGATGTATCTCCAACAATCCTCTGGCAAAATTTTCTTGCTATGTACTGTTTTCAAGCTTTGTGTCGCTAAATCCTTTCGCGCTTATAAAACGTTCCATGGAAAACCATTATGGAACCCCGTGATGTAGCTTACGACGGCCTCCAATTCTAATGTCATTGCATAACAAAATTGAAAGCTCCGATTTCCATGTCTTCTCGTCTGTGGACAAACGCTTAAAATGTGACCATCATTCTCGGCTTCAAGAATTTGGGTCTCTAGAAGAAACAAAGGCTCGCCCCGTATTTCTCGTCTCCGTAAAGAACTTTTAGTTTCCCCTGGTCTTGCAAGTCAACTTTCGCCAAATACCAGACACTTTAGCCATGGTTCGGCAATTGCTAGGTAAGCAATTTTGTTTTCGTCCCAAAAGGTTTATCTCCCTAACCATACCAGCTTCAAATTAACGTCGTTTTCAGGGCAATTATTGTCGACGAGTCCTTTTTCCCGGTTTCAAATTTAACCGATCTCGGACAAAAACACTTTAGTTCCTCGTTACTTCATTAAAAATCGAGGTCAGCGGGGTCATACACTACCCAATCCACGACAACTTCATCATTTTCGGGCTCTTCCCACGCATTTCCACAAATGAAAGCCAAAAAACAATCCGGAACTTCGAACCCATTTAATCCCTGAATCATCTTCTGGCATATTTATCAAGAAACACCAAAAGCGCGACACTTTTCTTTATCATTACACGACAGGGGAGCCACCAGGTAATCATTTCGCGATAACTTGAAAAAACGACCTGGTTGATTCAGGGACCCACCACGTAGTTTTCATTATCGCGAATATCATGAACCATAGTAGGTTTTCCCCCAAGTCAATTGCCACATCTTTCGACTTCACGCCATCAGGTGAAAATCGAAAATGTACTTCAATATGCTTTTTTTAAATCATCGTAAACTAAGCGCAAAAAGTTCACCCGATACCGGGTCAAACTTTAGATGCGCTATCATTGTAGACTTTACTGCTCATCAAAATTATACCTCCCAACTGTTTTCAAGTCCCCATTTGATGTAACCTTAACTTCATAAGGCAAATCATCTTCAGACATAGCTAAAAGTCGATTATTAAAATACACCAAACCCGCGTTTGCAACACCAATGCCTTGACTATGATCGACCAAACCACATAATCCGCGAGCATAAAACAATAGCAACTTAGCAATACCCGAATGACCATGAAGCTCCCCAATAGCCTTAGGAAAAACAGGTTTTCCAATAGCACGTTCTTGAACAAGTCTTTGTGTCTCAGTAAATCGACAAGCGTAGCTAGCTTCACCTTGATCGAATTTTACCGCGTAAATCATGCCATCACCATCAAATAAATGGTGACCAGAAATGGGCTCAAACAATGGGTTGGCCCCATTTCTTAGGTAGACACCATCTATGTGTCCAGGGATCGTCCCCTGGACAGGTAGATGGTGTCGTACAGGTTGCTCAGGTACTGGAGCAAAGTTTCCTGAAATTTGGATATCAGGATTTGCTGTCTTTGGCAAAGGATGCTTTTGTTCTTGTTTTATTAAACTTGTTTCAACAGCATCCAATGCCAAAGCGGATATTTTTTGGAATATGTTCCATGAGTCCGGAAAATTTGATTTTGGGAGCTCAAACGGCGACTCCTTAGGAAAATTTGTTATCGAATGCGACTGAAGCGCGCATTTGATTTGTTTTGATTTCTTACTAGAAGAAATTCTTATAGAAGAAGATGATGGTTTTGGTATAGAAGTTAGTGTAGTTTTTGGGTTAGGCCAAAGTGTAGTACTAGAAATTGAAGCATGAGACATTGATGCAATATTTTGGAAGCTATTTTTAAAAGCTTCCTTTTAAGTGTAGGAGAATTTGAATGTGAGTGGGAATTGTTTTGTGTGTGTTTTAAGAGTGTGAAATTGTGGGGGTATAAATAGTGGGGGAGGGTGGTGGGTGAGACCCACAATAAACATGATAGAGGTCACCACGTGTTGGATGCAAAATATGGACAAGCTAAATTATATTGCTCCCTGTCGATACAAATTTTACTATAGAAAATAGTTTCATACGTCAGTGATAAGAAAACATATTGGGTTTCTATTCTGAGGTGTTAACTTTTATCTTTGATTTATACAGTAACTAGTTTCTGTTTCTGCATTATTAAGCGAATTTTGGATATCATTTACTAATATAACTATAGCTATATTTAACTAAACTCTTTATTTCTTGCAACTTTATAGACAAACCAAAGAGACTTTACTACAACAAAATAGTTACGCTCTTTGCATGATATTTATCTGATAATAAGTAGGGATGAAAACTTAAAAGGTAAGATATCGCTGCCCCATTTTGGGGACAATATAATACTACTTAATGATACTAAAATGGAAATATATCAAAGGTCAAGATGATCGTTGAGCATATTTTATAAGTATGCTAATAAGTAATTTAAATCACTAGTTTTTGCTAGTTAAGTTAGTATTCAATCATTGTTCATATCAAACGACATGTACAGATAAATTACGCTTAAATGTAACTTTTAGAAGAAAACATATATACATCTTGAGATTGAAAAGATAAATGAGCCACTTCGTAGATGAAATTAAACACTACGCAACTGTGATCAGCGTGTTTTCAATTTTGTAATCAACAAAGCTGGTTATTATTTTTGATAAAATCATTAAAACAAAAGTATGATTTTCCCCCTCAAATGATTTTGTGAACTTTTCACATGACAAAACCTGAGTGGAATGTTTGTGCTTGGACGACACAATTGGGCCTCGGGTATCTTTCAATCAGACCAGGGGTGTTAATCGGTTCGGTTCTCAGTTAATCGGTTTATTCGGTTCGGGTTGTTCGGTTAAAAAAAAATTTTGGGTCATAACCGAAAACCGAACCGAACTGAAAATATTTGTGACCGAACCAAACTGAGAACCGAACCGAAGTTCGGTTCGGTTATGAGTCAAAACCGAAAACCGAATTTTGTACTTGAATTACAACATTTATATTTTTTTAAATTTAATTATATAGATTTTTGGGGAAAAAAAATCAATTTCAAGCATAAAAAATGTTTTTTTTTATTAAGATAATATTTTAATAGTCTTTTTTTATATATATATATAATATAGATATATAAAAAATATATATATATATATTTATAAAAGTTCGGTTTTCTGTTCGGTTTTCGGTTCAGATAGCCAAAACCATATCCAAACCGAAAACCGAATTTTTAGTTCGGTTCGGTTCGGTTTTGACAACTTCGGTTCGGTTATAAATTCAGTTCGGTTTTTTTTCGGTTTATTTGGTTTATTACCCGAACCATGAACACCCCTAAATCAGACTATTCTAAACAGTCGCACTACTTCACCTTCTACCTCAATGTCAGTGCCGTCTCATGGATTTGAATAGCCTTGTGCGAAATCACGAATGAGGCCCCTATAAATCACAAAAAACTTAACTATTATGGAAAATAAAAAGTTCTTTGATATCACCCAAAGTTTGTCTTCTATTTTTTTATATGTGGCATGGATCAACTTTGATAATATTTAACAAAAATAGTAAAAATTCAAAACATTATATACTTAGATATGTATAAATATTAAAAAAAAAAAATTGAACTTAGTATAAATATTAATTGAGGTATGCTAAATTGGAGGCCCCTCACAAATGGGGGCCCTGTGCGGTTGCACCACTTGCACATGCTAATCGCCGCCACTGCTCAATGTCATATCAGTTTTCTCTCTATCTTCATTTTATCTCACTTTTCACTTTCAATAACTCACATCACCTCAGCTTTCAACCTATTTTTTATTTATTAAAAACTAAAACTTTTATTCATTAAATTAATAAAAACACTACTTACATAATTGAAAACGTAAACGTACGAAATAAAAAACGTAAACATTACATAGATAATTAAAAACGTAAACTAAAATGGTAAGTTCCACATCGCCTTGATCACCTTTGCAACTAGATCCATTCGCGTTGATTCGGAGTCAAGTGATCAGTAGGCTGAAAATAGAACATTCGCCTTATTGACGTTGTTCCATTTCTTGGATTCTCAACTCTTATTGCTTAAGTTCCGGCTCCTTTTGATGTCTAAAAACACTTGAACAGTCTCTATCTTTTTAGCGTTATACGGCTCGTTGGCACTTGTATATTCGTTGACCATCAACCTAGCCAACGCTTCCTTCATTGAAAAATCCTGAACTTGCCGATGACGCCGCCCCTTTCTTCTTCAGCGCTTTTTCTTTGTCCCTTTTGTATTCAAATTAAACCCACCCTGCACAAAATCCGACGTGTTGAACAAACTAGAGCCCAAAGATGCTCTTTTTGTGTTTCATTTCTTCAAAGTTCTAAACTTCCACGTCTTTCCATTTCGCATAATTTTTCAATTCAGCCCACCAATGCAGAAGTGTAAACGGAGTATCATATTCAGCTGCATATTCCATAAGTGCTTGTTGGGTGTAATCACCGTCCCCAGCTCCACTTAGCGCCGTCCAAAAGACGTTACCGTACACACAACAAAACTAGCAGGGTACCCGCGCGTTGCGGCGGCGGGTACCCTGTGAATAAAAGTTTTGACTGATAATATTTTGCTATCATATGTTTATTGTGCCCATAATTTTATAGAAAAAAGAGATTTTTTTGTTGTAATAACTTTAAGCAATAGCATACTATTTCATATAAAAATATTAGATCATCACCTTGATGTTGCAATAATATGCATGCAGGGCGTTGATAAAATATGGAGATAAGAGGTCAAAGTGATCGCGTAGTCGCAATTAACTAAAATAACGATGTAATAAACTTAATTACATGTTGGATGGTATAAAAATCTACACATAATTATCACTGAATAAAATATTTTATTTTAGTAATATTTGCCCAATATCAAATTTTAAAAATAACTTTATTATCTTAAGAAATTAATTTAAAATACACAACTTCTAGGAACAATAAGGCCGGCATTTTTTTTTCAACTTTTTTTAACAAAAAATTAAATTGCATTAATAAGAAAAAAAATTAAAAAACATTACATAATAATATAAATACATTTAAAAACATTACAAATAAAACTTCAAATAAAATGACTAAACCAGTGTTAGTTTTCACAATGTCAAATGTGTTCCACTATATAACCATTAACCAAAGATTATACCGAAAATCACCCTCAACTTTAATATTAACCAAAAATTTGACCAATAGAAAATTTGAAAATTTTGGCAACCGAATAAGCAGCCAAAATTTTGTCCCACTAATCAAAATTTATATTCAGGCCCATGTTATTCGGTGGCCTAAGTGACCAACCCATTAAATAATTATAACACTAAATATTAGAGGCTATGTAAGAAAAGATCCCCAATATTTTCTTCATTTGTTAACCTAAAATCAAGCCTACCACATCACAAAGTTTTCACATATCAGCCACCAAAACACAATCTCTCTCAAACCCATTGTCCTTGTTTAATTCATCTCTTACACAAAACCAAATCTTGCCACAAAACGTATAACAAACTATGATACTTGTTCCTCCAAATCACAACCAAATCACCACTACCAAGTCTTATCTATTTGCTTATATGTTAATCCAAATAGCAAAAAAGAAACCTTTAATTCGTTTTATCTTCACAAGATAAAACCATAAACAATCCAAACCCCTTGTTTCTTCTTTAAACTTTTGGGATATATAAGAGAAGTGGTTGTTTCTCACAGATCTGTGATGATTCTCGTGTTATAAATCTTTGAAAGATATTGTTAATACCAAACACGAAACTGAGATCTTTGGTTCCTTGTTTTCGAGTCATGATAAATAAACTGAGATCTATTTGTATCTCCTTAGCTACGAGTTGTCTCGTTATTTATTTTTTTTTTTCGCTTGTTTGATGTTGGCTGAGATGATGAATCCTAGGTTGTAGTTGGTTTCGTATCAAAAATTTGTACATTGTGCTTAGGTAATTGTATATATCGGTGGTGCGGTGTTTTAAATTATGTATTAATAAGAAATAGTGTTTTTTTAGTTTGAATTGTGCTTTATATACTTGTGTTTTGTGTTTTATTACTTGTATTAATTGGTGATGGGGTGTATTAATTGTATGTATGTAAGAATATGTTGACCTTAAAATTATTGTGCTTTACGTATTTGTGCTTTGTGTTTTATTACATTGTAATATTGGGTGTAGGGGTGTTTTTAATGCTATTTAATGTATAATTCATAGGATTTTGGTCTGAATTTCGTTTTGTGCTAATTTTTGTTGTACACCATGCTTTGGTTGTTGTAATTATGAAAATTGCTTGCTTTAAAGTGTTGTAAACCATGCATCATTTTTTGTACATCTGAATTTTTTTGGAGAGAGAGTCCTTCATCCATTATAAGTAGTATAGATTGAGCAACATTTGGACGCACCGTCTTCCATTTCCCGTTTATCATATCGTAGGTCCGACGTTGGGTTATAGGATAATATAAATGCATGCGTGCTAAAATTGCATTCCAAAATCCAGAATCCTTTCTCGAATTACCAATAACGCTATCTTCAGATATACGAATCAAAGCTTACACAATGCAATTTCTTCTTCAAGTTTCCACGCAGTACACTGTTGTTCCTCGTCATTTCGAACCACCTTCTTTTGTCAGCTTCCTTGTTGGAAGTGGGGGGCTTCTTCAACGGGAGAGTCCTCACGAATGGGAATCATGGTCTCTGAAAATTGAGGTGAGTATATTTCATCGAGATTAAATTGAGGAATGTGACACATAGGTTGGTTTACATTTGGTTGTGATGACGAACCACCTATATAGGTTTGTGAGTCGTAGTTGATGTTGTCAAATGGGAACATGTTTTGTTGTGAGAATTTGCTAAAAGCGTTTTGTTGTGAGAATTAGCTAAAACCTTTTTGTTGTGGGTATGGGTTCACTACGCCAAAAATGACCTTTCGTCACACATGGTCGTTTTTGAACGGTCACACTGTGACATTTTTACGTGACTAAAGGTACCAGCGTTAAATAAACAGCCACTCTTGATCCGATTTGTGTGACCATTTCGTAAA
>LBNU01019641.1:111001-128012 GCA_014162995.1 Artemisia annua
AACACCCATTGCGTGACTAAATCATCACAAACGTCACACTTATTGTATATTCATGTGGCCAAAGGACTGGAAATAGTCACACATAATACACGTTTACTAGAAAGACTCATCTCAAATGTCACATATGTTATATATTTATGTGGCCAAAGGACAAACAATAGTTACTCTCAAAAAATATTCGTGTGACTATAAGGTATTTACGGTCACGGATAATGACTAATCCAACAAAACTTGTGCCTAATTTGTCACACATATTCGGGGTTTTGGTCACTCTTTTTCGATGGAAAAGGCCACGAACTCAACAACGTCACCATATGCCACCTACGGTGGCGGGACTTTTGGTGACACACGACGAAAAAAACATGTGTGACTATATGCCTATCGTCACGCATTTTGGGCGTGACTGATAGAACTTTTTGTACCAGTGATAGGATTATAAGGTTCATTTACATGGTAAAGCTTTTTCATTAATTAATCAATGTAATATTTATAATACCATTTTTTTCTTTTACTTATTTGCAGGTTCTATTCTGCATTGATAAAGTTTTCATTTTGGATACATGTAACTTTTTTCTATGTTAATTTGTTCCATTCATTTTTTCTAAGTGCATGTAACTTTTTATGTTTCACTTCAAACCCAAGGTGAAAGGCTAAATCAATATATTTTCAGTCCTGTTGTTGTACTAAGACCATATTTGAGTGTATCGTTAATGAGGTTCCGTTGCAATACCATTACCAATCAAATGCATGCAGTAGAAGTTATTGTTTAGCTGAGAGATTTGTTCTATTGTTTTATGATTTTTCATTATTTTTTATCTTCTTACTTGATACACAAGTAGAATTCCACACATGGTAGGACATATACAAGATTTAGTGTCGGGCAATGTGAACTTGACTCAAAAAGATCATTGCGTTAGTGCCATCTAATCATGGGTATGCCATCTTTTATAAAAAAACTTGGGTTTATAGAATTTAATGAAATTGTTCAACAAAGACCCATGGAATGACGAAGATTTTTAAAGAAATTGTTCATTAAGAGGTTAAGTGTGTGAATAAAGTAACAAACAACAACGAATATAAACAGTTTCAATTATTTTTTGAAGGGCAAATGGTATCGTCTTAGTTAGCCTTGAAGAAAAAATGTATGCACTCAAATGGATTACGTAACGGGACAAGACTTCAAAGCGTATTCGATTTTCAAGAACTTATATTCAAGCACATATAACTAACAGAACACATTTTGAAAATAAGGTTATCATACCACGATTGAGAATTACTCCATCTGATAAACGTTTACCTCTAAAGATCGTGATGAAACAATATCCCATTTCGGTGTCATTCGCCATGACAATAAACAAGAGTCAAGGGGCAATCACTTTCAAAAGTCGGATTGTATCTACCCGTCCCGTTTCACGCATGGACAGCTAAATGTGGCTCTTTCACATGTCAAAAGCAAAAAAAAAGTTTGAAGGTTGTTTCAGATGCGGATGGTAACCTATCAAAAACTAATATAAACGTAGTATATAAAGAAGTTCTTCAAAGTCTATGATCAAACGATCAATAGGTATGTACAATATACATATTACGTGTTTTGTGGCATTTTTCTTTAACTTTTTTTACTTACATATTTTTTAAACTTATTAGGTATTCACGTAATGGACCTTTTGTTGAAGTGTTAGAATGGTCACTGCGTACATTTGCTTATGAAGACAAACATATTGGAGATCACGAGGCAATGAACGTTTATTACATAGATATTTACAACATTGTGTTTTATACTATCAGTCACTTAAACTTATTATTCCGTTACAAGAAAATTTCATAACGTTTATGTTCGCAAACGTCACACTTATTCGATAGGCATCGTGGCCACAAAAAAATGGACTGAAGCACGATAATTACACTGTTTACTCAGACAGAAAGACTCATCTCAAATGTCACATATGTTATATATTTATGTGGCCAAAGGACAAACAATAGTTACTCTAAAAAAACATTCATGTGACTATAAGGTATTTATGGTCACGGATAATGACTAATCCAACAAAACTTGTGCCTAATTTGTCACACATATTCGGGGTTTTGGTCACTCTTTTTCGATGGAAAAGGTCACGAACTCAACAACGTCACCATATGCCACCTACGGTGGCGGGACTTTTGGTGACACACGACGAAAAAAACGTGTGTGACTATATGCCTATCGTCACGCATTTTGGGCGTGACTGATAGAACTTTTTGTACCAGTGGTTTCGGTATGATTGGTTTTGGTAAGTTTGGTTATAAAAGAATGATTGTGGTCGTAAGTTGATTTCTTTGTCTGATGTGGAGTAATTCCGAAAGTGAATGTTCCTTCCAAGGTTGTAAAAATCGCTAGGCGCTAGTGAGGCGGTCGAGTAGGGCCTAGCGATTAATCGGTTAGGCGGGGATTAATCGGGGATTAATCGGATTGAAATTTTTATGCACAAAATTGTAATTTTAGATATTATATTATATTATATGTATGAAATAAGTATAGTGTATCAAAGTTCAAATATTTCAAGTGTTCAAATATAAACATAATACATAATTCTTCAAAGTTCAAAGTCAAACATAGATATTACTCGGCTTGTTGACCATTTTAAGGGATCTTTGACCGATTTTGTTCGATTAATCCGTTTGTTGACCAATTTTAAGCAATTTTGTCAGATTTTTAAGCGATTTTGTCCGATTAATTGGTTTGTTGACCGATTTTTAAGCGATCTTTGACCAAACCAATTAAATAGGCCGATTATTATAAATCAAGGCGCTTAATGAGCGATCAGCGATTATGCGGGGATTAATCGGCCGCCTGGGCCGATTTTTACAACAGAGGTTCCTTTGGGTATCGGGGGTGTGTTTCGGTTAGTGTTTCATTGTTAACGTTTTCTGTTATTGGAGAGAGTGTTTTGTGGAGACATTTTGGTACTAAATTGGGAAGTAAAATGATATTGAGAGTATGAAAGTATATAAAATGAGAAGTTGTGTTTAAAAATGTTAAAGTTAAGGGGTATTTATAGGTAAAAAATAGGGTAGGGGATTATTATTTTTATTATTATTATTTTTTTTAATATGAAATGGATACAAAATTTTAAAGGGCCCACATTGCATAATTCTGTATAAGGTGACTCCCTCACCGTTTGTTGCCTTGATTTCTCCACACACGCGCCTCCTCCTTCGTTGCCAGCAACCCTCACGTGTGATGTATGTGCTTCACGATGGCTTGCCAGTTTGCTAGGAGTAGTCTTAGAGAGAAGTACCATACTAGTAGGTAGGGGTGGCAATCGAGTCGTGTTCGTGTTAACCTATTCGGGTTCGCGTGTTGGCGGGTTAGTATAACCTCTACCTAAACACGACCCATTTATTAATCGTGTCAAGAAACTCAACCCTAACCCACACCTGCATAGCAGGTGTAACCCATTTTTGACCCGTTTAACCTGTTTAAATAAATAGGTCAAGTAGTGAATAAGGTTAGTGATTTGTTGATTTAACTAGTTTAAATGCAAAATAATATAAGAATTTTAAATATGATAAAAAAATAACAGACAAATAACTATACGACAATTTTCTCGGTTATAAGCGTCAATTTCTATGGTATATGAGGTATAATTGTAATTTTCAATCGTATTAAGTACATAACACAATACATTTAATCAACATCCAACATAAAAGACATGTTATATATTTTATTTTTAGAGTCTTATATACTTAAACGTGTTCACGGGCTGACCTGTTTAATATTTACTCAACCCAAACACGACCCATTTATTAGACGGGTTGACCTGTTTTTGACCCAAACCTGTTTATCCTCAACCCAAACCTGTTTAACTTCGTGTCGAGTTTGAGTCGTTTATCGTGTCGTGTCGAGAATTGCCACCCCTACTAGTAGGACTATTGCAATAGAAAAGTTTTATCACAATCACATAATGTGCTTGAGTGCTTTTATTAGAAAAAATAAAAGTACAAGGTTAGTCGTAATAAGTGATCACCACAACCAACATCGTCATTGTTAATTTAGTGTCACGTTAGCTCTTCTTTCCACAATCAATATCACCACCAACGTATTATAATAAGACAACCATGCAAACATTGTGTAAAATTTATTTAATAATTAAAACACATAACATTATTAATTCAAATAAAATAAAAACCTTACAATAAAAATTCAAATAAAATGAAACTACAAATTAGTGTGCATTTATTCAACGCTAAATGTGTTCCACTAAATCTGCTTTAAGGATTAGACGAGTTTTCTCATTAACTAAATCGCAACAACTTGTAGTGTTACTTCATGTTTTCATACGAGATCATCATCAAGATGCTCCTCCTCTAGATAAAAGTCGGGAGAGATTATATTTCCTTTGTCTTATATGTAATTATATTATGTAACATGATATATGTGTACATTATATCCGTTATTTTCTTAAGAGTCATCGCCCATGCGGGAATTTTTTTTTATTATAGCCCACTTTTTCTTTAGCGCGCCAAACGCTCGTTTCACATATTTTCTTGATGTTTCATGCGTAACAGACAATTCCACATATATATTTTGTCATCAAGATAAGGGACATCGTTAGCCACAAATGAAACCTATGGTGTCTTCCCGTCTTTGAGATCATTGAAAATAGTCGATTGACATATACCTTTGACGTCGCTAGTCTCTTTGGAAACACCAAAAAATGTATGACAAGTCCATAAGTCTTATGAGGCAACCTCTTCCAATAAAATGAATGGATGTGGCCCATGCTCACCCCTACAATATTAAGCACGATATGCATTTTGAAAATTACCTAACGACCAACTCGTACAATCAAGGTTACCTAACATCCCAAACTCATTTTCTCCTCGTAATAAGCATGCAATTTTTTGGCATAATATTAAGTAGGTCTTCGCAAAAACTCCTCTCCACATAAGTCCATAATAACCTTACAAAATTTTGGAGAGCATCATGAAAATTTTCACACCCATTTTTAAATATCCGTCTCGAGCATCAGGAATGATGTCATGTACCAATTGACTAATTGAAGATGTACACTTCATAAATGGGGAAATGCCAACTCTTCCCGAACAATCACTACTTTGTTGAAAATATGACGAATTATTAGTTCCCGAACAATGCATTGTATATAGTGATCGGCTTATTCAGGACCACGTACAAAATATTTATTCGGCATACATTGGGTTTTCAGAGAAGTAAGCGGCCGTTAGATGATCATGAGCACCGTAACGATCTCGATGTATCATGTTTCATGGTATCGAGGTTTTTGATATTCTAGAAGTGGAAGCTTGATAATTCATATAGTATGTCGTCGACTCTATTAAAAACTCTAGCTCGATACTATTAACTTCTTCTTCTTCATTTGAGGATGCAAACATGAATTGTTCGGAATCCATTTGTTTTAGATAAGAAGTTTAGAGTGTAGAAAAAAAGAATGTGTTTGAAAACGTGAATAAAAATGAAACAGTATTGGGTGTATTAATAAGGATAAAATTATATAAATTTTAAAATAATATATTTTTTAATAAATGCCCAATGGCATTATATTGACGCTCCCACAGCTCGGTCTAACACACGACTGGATTCTTCAATTTTTGCCTAAAGACGCGTCCTGGGTGAGCAGGTTCGGGTTTTTGAGTTAGCAGGTTCAAAAATCTCAACTCAAATCTGATCTATTTAGCTAAACAAGTTAGTTGTGTCGACTCATTTATGGTTTGAATATAACTTTAATGTAACATATCGAATATAGTGAGTTGTATGTTACATTTTAAGCAACATGATAAATGATTCAATATAAGTACTTACCAAGTATTTACCGTTATCAAATATTTCAAAAAACGATATATATCATAAGACTCCAAAAAGCTAGGTCATATTATATTGAAATTAAACGTATAACTTCTATTATTTAATATTTTTTATTTTTGAATGGGTTGATGGGTTGTAAACGGGTTCCGGCTAAACCCAAACCTAACCTATTTATTCAACACGTCAGTTATGTCGACCTATTTCCAATCCAAACTTGTTTAGTCTCGAACCTAACCTGTTCATTTTCGTGTCAATCTCTCTTGTGTTTTGAATCGTGTCAGGAATTGCCGCCCCTATTTATTAGCAAATAACAACACCGCATTTTTACGGCACTTATTTGAAGAATTAAAGGTTGAGAAAATTTCAAAATATGTATGTTAAAACGTAACCTCAAACAAGCTAATCCATAAGAATACTGTAAATATGATTATAGAACTACATCTATCATAACTTAATCAAGACCTAATGATCCATTCTTGTCAATTTGCGCTCTAACCAAACATTGACAAATGTCATAGGTTACAAGTGTTCAATTTTTTTTGGCACATTCACCTTTACTATAAAAGACTAAACACATCAACGTTAAACAACTTGAAATAGAATAACTAACCATCTTGTCATTTCTTGATGATAAAAATTCTTATAAAAACTCTCATCGGAAATCTTACACTCAAAACTTATCTATGTCTATATATGCCTCAAGCATGCAAATACAAAAAAGCAATTCAAGTTCAAAATGCATGCCACATATATGAACGGGAAACAAATCGATAAGATTTGGTCCACAATAAGATCGATAGCACTTTATCTTTAAAATACATGCGTGTGAAATTACCAAGGGAGACCGAGTTAGTATACGGGCTTTTCACTTGTGACTATCATCGCCAAAGTTCATCGAGAGGTAACAAGTTCAAATTCTACTAGCTGCAAATAAACCTGAAGTAGTCATGCCGCCTTATAAAGGGTACCAGAGGCGGATCCATATTATGTTTGGGAGTTTTTTGTGTAAATTTTTTTTGTCCTTTTTATCAAAGTGCACCCCACCACAAAATCAAATTGCTCCCACCTTAAAGTCAAACAATGTAAAAACACTATATCTCTATCTTAATCTTTGTGTGCACCACGACTTTTGTCCAAAAAAATTTTATTTTGCCCCACGTCCTCTAATATCCTGGTTTCACCATTGGGCTTGATACGGTTTAAGCATGCGTGACAACGAGCTAAAAACTGTGAATTAATGTCTATGATGTTGGAATTTATTGTTAGAAAGAATGCATGTGAGAATTACATGTTACGACAATGCATATACTTAAATGACAAAGATAGCCCAATCAGTAGCTAGTCGACAAGAAGCAAATGAGGAATCATGAAATATACTCGAAATTAAGTGAACTTAAAACGAACATACTTTTTTCTTTACAAGGATAACGAAGACTGTGAACAGTCTACAAGTATGTTTTTATGTGCCTAGCTAGCTTATCTCGGATATGCTAAATCGATCTTTCATATTCTTTGTTACTCTGTATTAGGTTTTCGTTGAAAGTTATACGAACTCTGAGTCATGTATATCCCTTAAAAACCATCTTAAGACCGGATGGCAAGGAGGTGAAGGTTTCACCTTTTCCCAAATTTCACGCGCTACTCCCCTTGCATTTTTCCCGTGTTCACGTGCAAGGCTCATTTCCCAAACATACTTATGGTGGTCTGATCACCAAGCAAAAAAGAAAAAAAAAAACCCCATTTATTATTTTTTATTTTGTGTGTGAGTGTGTGTTGGGTATTTAGTGGTGTATATTTTTATAAAGTGGGTATTTAATGAAAGGTGAAATTAGAGGTGACCTTGACTACTAATGGTGAAATGAAGTGAGGAGAAGTGAGAAGAAAGAGAAAGCTCAGGTGGCGCTGAGATGTATGGTGAAAGTGTGGTGACCTTGCCATCCATAGTGTTCAAATTAAATAGTACTCCAAATGTAAACCTTTTTATAACCTTAAATTATTATCAAAAGTTTTTGTTTCGTTAAAATTATTATCAAGCCTGTCAAATTAAATGTATAACTTTTAATAACCTTAAATACCCGATTTAATATTATAATTAAAGTTGTATATACATTTAATATTTTATATATATGCTTCCGTTATTCGTTAATTATTTTATTGGTTTTTGAATGAGTGTTGGCAACGTATATACCATATCTTAACTAAACAAAAAAATGAAAGGTTTTTTGAGGTATGACTCAAGACTAGAGACTTCTATAAACGGAAAGGTAGGACCAGAAGAACACTAAACAGATCGCTAATTAGTGGAAGAAGGTTAGGTAAGTTAATTAGTTAATTACGCCTCAAAAACTGTTTAGTTGTAGTTTAACAACTGCCACATTTTTAGTTATTACTTATTAGAGTAGAAGACAAATTAATGTTCTTTATACAGGATTTTTTTATTCGCGTAACTCTAGGATATCATTGGATGGGATATCGTGGATTTCTTTTGTGAATGTACTAGTAATATTTTCTTAGTTTACTTTTCTAAGATAAAGTATATACGCACTAACCGTTTCCCTTTCCTAGTTTCCTAGATAAAAATATAAGTGATCAACTGCAAGAACTTATTGAACTTAGGCCTAATTTATTCAATGTTTGATGACCAGTTTAATCATTTATCCACCCTAGCTTATTTTCCCCTTTATAACGTAGGCTATGTTTGGCGCAAAGCTTTTTGGAGCTTTTTGTGGCGATGAGCGGTGAGCAATGAGCTTTTTGATTTTTATTGTTCGTTTGGCATGAGAGCAGTGAGCTTTGCTATTTTTTAGGAAAGCTCATTTTTCCAATGCTTCTTTATGAAGCTGTGAGCGGTGAGCTGTGAGCAGTGGCTACTGCTCACAGCTCACAGCTACTGCTTACAGCTACTTTTGCCAAACATAGCCGTAATGTGTATGAAATGCAAACCTTACTATTTTGACATCTTGGGCGGTTAGACAAAGAGTTCGAAAAACAACCACAAATATTCCAGCGAGCACAGGCTCAAATGTTAGTTTCTATTACCGAGCAGTTTAATCGATCTTTATATTTCATATTTGATTTAGAGAGTCATTTTTTAAAGAACCAGAAGTTCTAAGTGCAACTGTGTCGTGTCAATATTTTAGAATTAGTAAAATTATTAATATAAATCTAAGAACAAAAAAAAAAAAAAAAAAAAAAAAAAAAAAAAAAAAGTTCAGTAAGCAACATGCATGTATCCATATAAGAAATATGATTTTCTTGTCTCTTAATAACGTATTATTGCATGACTGGCATGCTTCCTAAACATTCATATTTGTAACTTTTCTTACATTGTTATTGTATATGGTCATGGATTAACTATTCAAATGATTGCATGCATGGCTACTTTTGAACTAAAATACCAAATAAAATAAAAAACTTTCTGACGTATTTAACTCGAAAATGTTTTAGTGCTCTTTTCAATCTTAATATATATGTAAAGATCGATTTGCTGAAAAAGTTTGAAATAACATGATTAACTAAAGAAATTTTGTTAACAAAATAAAAACTAAAGAAATTGGTTAAGATATTTTTGAAATAATATTCAATGTTACACCGTCTAAAGCCAAAAAACCGCGTTTAATCCAATAAATTGAATTTGGGTCATCTCTAAATGTCACATCACACACCATTAACCCGACACGTTTCTTTTTGTTTTCTTTTTTCCTTCCATCATTCATATCATAAAATAAGTTGATAATTTATACTCCCTCCGTCCCAAAATTATTGTCCAGTTTGAATTTTCAAAGTCAAACTGGTTCAACTTTGACCATAAATATATACTTTTTATTATATAATACTTGATGAAAAATTATACCATTGAAAAGTACACTTAAAACTCAATCCATTTATATATTTTGCATCAAATATTATATAACACCCACAAAAATATTTAAGGTCAAAGTTGAAGAAGAAAGACTAAAAAAGTCAATAGTGGACAATAAATTTGGGACGGAGGGAGTATATCATTATCTCATTATTGTAGCTCTTTTATGACGTTTTTATATGAAATTTGGTACTTAATTACTCGTTATTTGTATCATAAGTGAAAATGGAGTAATTAGTACTAGAGTTGCGATCCTTTAGAAAGTAAACAAAATTAAAAAGGCTAGAAAGCCACTCAGAATGTGACAAGTGTCCTTCACCCATTCTCTCTTTTTTTTCTTATTAAATTTGGTTAGGGGTATTTTGGTCCTTTTAACATCTTTTTTTATTCAACCCCAAAACTTCAAACGTAAATAACTTTCAAACGACAAACTTTTTTGTAAAACCGATTTCACCATAATTTTTTAAATTCAATTCACTTTAATTTGGTATGCATTATGATATATGAATCACAATTTTTTTTTCAACTTTTTAAGTGTGTGTTGATTTTCTTAAAATTTTTTGTATTTTCGGCTCTAATTTTGTCTAGTTTAAAGGCCGAATTTTGCAAAACTTAAAACACGAAAGTTGTAGCTTCTTGGCCATTCTTTACCCAGAAATATGAATCACTCGAATCCGATATGATATGAGTGAGATATCGCGCGTTAAAGATGACGTCTTAGTCATATTTAGTGCACACAAAGTGTTTAATAAAATGACTAAAAGAGATTTTTCATATAAAAATACATTTAAATGCACTAATTGGTCAAGTTATTTTCAGTTTAACAAAACTATCAGTTTGTTTTGTTAAATAGAATTGATGAACCCAAACATTTGATCAAATTGATGAACCTGAAAAAATTGATGAACTTGAAAAGAACTGTGATCAATTTGATGAACCTAAACATTTGATCAAATTTGATGAACTTGAAATTGATGAACCTGAAATTTGATGAACCTGAAAAAATTGATGAACCCAAACATTTGATCAAATTTGATGAACTTGAAATTGATGAATCTGAAAAAATTGATGAACCTGAAATTGATAAACCAATGTAACTGATGAACAAAATGTCTTTTTTAAAAATCAGTTAATAAGGTTCATCAGTTAAAAATAAATAAATAAATAAATAATTGAATCTTACATTAATAAAATGACTAAAGGTGCATCGTTGTACAAAAATTAGTGCATTTAACTCGATTTTAAGACAAAAAATCTAAGCTAAACATTTCATCAAACACGTTGTGTGCAACAAATATGAGTAAAACGTCATCTTTAACGTACGATATCTCACTCATATCATATTGGATTTGAGTGATTCAAATTTCTGGGTAAAGAGTGAACCAAAATCTACGACTTTCATGTTTTAAATTTTTCACGATTCGGCATTTATGATGGTACAAAATAAGGTCGAAAATGCCCAAAAAATCAAGAAAATTAACACCCATTTCGTATGTAAAAAAAAAAGTTTCGAAATTTTTAACAAAATTTATACAAAATTAAAGAGGAGTAAATTTTAAAAATTATGGTGAAATCGGTTTTTTTCTAAAAGTTTGTCATTTAAGAGATATGTGCGTTTGAAATTTGAGGTGGAAAAAGAAAAAACGGGTAATTTTACTATTTTGCCCCTATGCAGATTTTTTAAATAAAATAAATGAGGGACACTTGTTAGCCTAGGAACACTTTTTAGACTTTTTATTTTTATTTTACTTTACTTTATAATAGATCGGTTATCATTAGGACTAAAAAACACGGAAAATGGAATGGATTAAAGAATAAACGAAGAAAATGTGTCATATGTCCGATACAACGTATCTAAGAATGTAGATACGCCGTATACAGATGATGTCAGATGTCAAACGAGGTAAAACTTTAGGTGGATACATCGTAGCTGATTTTGGTGATACGCCGTATCCAAAGTCAAAGACGCACTTGGGTAAAGACTTTTATTCTATCGGATATATATTATGTGATCCAATACGATGTATTCATTTTGTGGATCCGTCGTATCCACGACGGTTTTTGAGTAACTATAAATACAACCTTAAAAACGATTTTAAGGTTACCATTCTTTAAACCCTAAACATTCCATAAGGCAATTCCACAACATTATACCACAATTGGAGACCTCAACAACCACAAAGAACATCATTATTCATCATAACTTTTGTCATTGTTAGCTTTTTAAGTGAGGCAGATATCTGGATTTGTACTATTGTAATACTTGTAAATACACACCTGTAAAGGCCTATATAAGCCCCTCAAGACTTCACTTGAGGGTTGTGCTAAAGTTTGTTAGGTTTTCATTATCACTAAAACATTTTTCTCTTTGCCCTCTCTTTCCTTTCTCTCTCTAGAATACAGTATGCATTTTAACTTATTTCACCTACTAGGACATCCCGATCTAGCTAGTTTCTCGATATTTTTTTGACTTACAATTAGTATCAAAGCTACCATATGATTCTTCGAGTGTCTATATTTGAAAATGAGATCAAATTTGTTGTTTTTCAATGTGTTCGTGAGTCTATACACAAAACCGATTTTTTTAACCTTAAGCTTTAACGATTAAAAATTGAATCTTTGATGTTTAAACACTTTCTTAAGGTACATGTTAAGTTTTTAACGGATTAGTTTCGAAGATTCAAGTAGAAAAATGATGATTTGGTTATCTTTTTTGAGAAAACGTAAGTTCTTATGGTTTTTATGGTTTTTGGTTCCTTAAGGGTTTGATTCATGTTCTATATGTTGTTCTTGGTAAAAAACCATGTTTGGTACTTCAAATACAAAATATTTGGAAGTTTGGTGGATCAAATCTTTCAAAAACCATGTTTTATGTTCGAATTTTTGTGAAAACATTCGAAATTGCGGTAATAGGGTATACAAATTCGGTACTTTTGAAAAAAAATCATTTACCAAAAGCTACACAAGTCCTAGTGAATTACAATTTTCGACACAAATATATTCATTTACGAAAAGCTACATAGCAAGCAAACTAAAAGGGGCGAGCAAAGTGTTTCTCACTATGTTCTTTGTCTTCTTCCACCATTGTTAGTAATTTACTTCTTCCACCATTGCCAGCCCATCTATTTTTAAGAAAGTAATTTAGCTCAAATACTTACTTCCACCATTGTTAGTTGATGAGTGTGTAAATACTCATCATTTTTATCATATTTTAACTGCCAAAACTCGTGAAAACACTCGGAAATACATCCAAATACTGAAAATATCCCAAAGATCGTGTTTTATATGTTTTAGATGCAAAATGATTAAAAACAAATGAAAATCGTACAAAGTTTGCATAATTGGCAGTTTCAGTCCCCCAACTTTCAAAACTTGACAAAATCAGTCCCTGAGCATCTATTTTGAAAATAAAAGTCAAACCAAATTCTTAAAAGTCAAAATTTATCAAAAATGATCTTTGGGTGAAAAGCTTTCAAAAAATTACAAGTTTAGTCCCTGAAGTTTCACATATGGCAAGTTTGGTCCCTGAACTTTCAGAAAATGACAGAAATGGTCCTTGGTGAAGAAAAAGTCAACAAAAGCCCACCATGAATCATCAAATGACATTTTTGGTCCTCAGGATGCATTCTCAAGAAATTACAACTTCAGTCCCTCAAGTTTGCAAGTTTGGCAATAATGGTCCCCGGAAATTTTAATTTGAAGAATAATGATAAAAAGGACCATGGGAATGAAAGATTGACAAGAATGCTCCTTGGTGATACTTTGGAAGAATGGCAGATTGGGTCCCTAAGATTTCAGCAATTTACACTTTTGGTCCTTGTGTCAAAATTCATACTACAACCAAACGGATCACTTAATTACCCAACCCATTAACCCTTAATACTATACTAACCCCAATAACCCAAAAGCCCACTCCCATCCAGCCCAATACCTTTATAACCCAGACCCCCATGTTTATACATAACCCAAGTCAAACGGTCAAATGCCCCTTCTTCCCCACCTCCCTCCTTTCACCTCTGGATAAAACACCTCCACCCCGACACCACCACTGTCACACACCACCACCACCTCAAAAGCTTCCCACACCATTCCCCATCCCACTAAACCCTTCACAATCCCTACCTAACCCCTCCAACCTGGCAATCCACCAAGTTTCCATTTTGGCGCCAAAACCTATTCTAGGGCTAGGATCACTTTTAGTACAATTCAATGGTGGGGATCACTTCGCAAGGTTCAAGAGAGTATTTTGCTGCCCTAATTTCCAAAGAAGAAGCACAAGAAGGCATTTTTCCTACCTACCACCATTTGGTTATAAATAGGACCCTTGTAAGCCCTAATGAGGCATCCTTTTTCTCTGTATCTTTCTGTTTTAGTCTTAGTTTACAATTGTAATTTCAACTTCCTAGTTTAATTAAAGTTTTCTTTGAGTTCCTTCAAATTCGTATTTTCATTCAAAATTTCTAGTTTGTTGTTATGTTATTTAAATGCCATCTATATCATCTCAGAATGTTTCTTAAGTATTGATAAAGTTGTTTGAATCAAAAAGAAAGCAAAACTCAGAAAAAGAAAAGAAAAAGAAAAATTCAAAGAAAAATACAAAAAAAAATACATAATTGAAGAAAAGAAGAAAGAAGCAGTTGCAGGGATGATGGTGAGCTTGGTTTAGAGTCTCATGGGAGACACTTAGGTAGTTCTTTGTTCACTGGTTCTAGTTTCCTCCTAGCATTGGATGACAAGTAGGCACATTTCACTTTTTTTTTCTTATAATAATCCATGTTTTATGATCATTATTGTTGTTTGCTGCTTAAATCTGTTTATTTGAGTTTTATGAAGTTAATTTAAGCTTACTTAATCAGTTTGTATTGTTAATCTTGTTAATTGCTTTTAAATTTTCAAAAACTGTTGCTATTAGGGGTGTTTGGAATAAGTTATTGTGCTGAGTTGTTGTTGTTTCTAGGGGTCAAGTTTTGTTAGCTCACTGCCCTTAGGCTTTAAGTAACTTAGTTTTATCATTCTTTTGACCATTTGCCCATCAAAAGTCAAAATCACTTGCCAAATCTCATAGTTGCTTGACTGTTGGAATTATTGAAAGCTAAATCATTATTTTGGCTCCTAAACTTGTTTAGATAACTTGCTGTGGTCTCATTTAGGGTTAACATTTCCAGTTCAGTCATCTAGAATCAAACAAACTTCACAAAAGTCAACTTGTTTTCAATTTTCAAAAGTCAAAAGTTTTTCAACTGCAGAAATGGGACAAAGTTCACATCAAGCTCTAGGGTTTACTTGTGGAAGAAATTAAGTAAGATTTGTTGATTTAAGTACCTAGCCAGCTTGAAAACATAAATCAAAAAGAAATTTCAAATTTTGAATTGATTTGATCATAGAAAATTGGAATGGAAGTTAATGGTTTGACTGAAAATATCCCCTGCATCCAGGTTCTGAGTCATTTTTGATTCTCCCATAGACTGCTCAATTTTCATTGTTAGGACTTGTTCTTAGGTGATTTAGAAAGGCCCCTAGGTTATCTTGATTTTGCCCCCATTAGGTTTTAGTTTAGAGCTTATTAGGTGCTTATTTATAAGCATTCTTTTGGCCTTTTTTCTAGATCTGCTGATGCAGTGTTTATTGATTTGAACTTGATCTTGTTGTTGCTTGTTGATTGTTGCTTCCATTGTTGTTATTGCTTCTTGTTGTTACTGTTGTTGTCTTTTGTTATTACCAATAAGCTGTTTTGAGCTTAAGGCTTATTTGAGCTTATTGCTCTTTTATGCTACTGCTACTTTGTTGTTAGTCTTGATTTGCTGAGCTTTTTGAGCTTAAGGCTTGTTATTGTTGTTACTGAGTGTTGTTATTATTGCACTTGGTAATTATGTTCTGTTGTTGTTATGCTGCTTATTGTTGTTGTGCTTATTCAATCCTTAAGCTTGTTTAAGTTAATTTGGTTTAGTGATTTAGTGTGGCAGTGACAAAAAGAAAAGGAAAACTAGAATTTTGAAACTAAATTTTGAATCTCAAATCTGTTTTAAATTCAAGAGTTGGTTTAAGATTTTATGTTTGTAAAATCTGTTTTCAAGAAAAGAAGTTTGCAAGTTTGAGTGTGGTTGTGTAAAAGGAAAAGAAAGAAAAAAAAATAATAAATAAAAAAGCAAAAGGTAAGGCCTGGGATTCGAACCCCAGACCTCACCCTTACCCCGTCCACAACACAACACACAAACACCAACTGCCCTAGGGACTTCTCAGTGTTTATTACTCCATCTTTTATTCTTATAGTAGTGATAGTTCTTTAAGCTTATTTTAGCTGTTTAGCTTATAGCAGCTTATTGAAGCTGTTTCTTTTAAGCTTTTTATTTTTCTTAAATTTGTTTTAGTTTAAGTTAATTTCCAGAAAATTTTCAGATTTATTTAATTAGTTTTAATATTTATTTTGATTTAATTTAGTTTAATTAGTATTTAATTCATAATAATTAGGATTTTCATTAAATAATTAATTTTCTTTTTTCCAAAATTTTCTTTTGTCATTTAGTGCGTAAGAAAATTATTTGTAGGCTCGTAGGACCTTTCGTGTTTAAATTTCACGTTTTATCTTGCGCGTGACGTTTGTTTTTAAATAAACGTTACGTGTTTGTTTTAAATTGTGATTTAGGATTCCCGATACCTAACTTTGTTTCCCGTAGTGTTTTAGGATTTCCTTAGTTTGCCAATTGCCTTTTATTCCCTTTAGGTTTATTTATTTTCATCCTCGATTCGTTAATTTTCCAATTTCGTTAATATAACGCACTATAAAACCAAACAATCTTTCACATACAAGATTTTAATCTCGATCTTTTCACGAAGCTTTCCATTCACACCTCGTTGGGGTACGACCCGGGAAATCACTTCCCGGTCTCACAAATATCACATTGCACGAGTTTACGAGGTAATCTTTTTCCTAAAAGATTTACTTGTATTTCTCCACGTCTTGTTGTCACTCACGATAACATTGACCTCACTTTGTTGATATTTTTGAATACTTGTTGTTTTACACACCAAAACACAACGAATCATTGGGATACCCAAAACTTTTATTTTTCTCACATCTCTCCCGTCACATATATTTTATAAGGTTAATAAGGATATCGGTCACCACACCAGGTCGTTCAATACCCACCGTTCATATTTAAAAACAATTCCTCGTAAGTTAAAATAGTTCGGTTAGTGAATAAAATCACTTCAAAACGTTTACCACTCATGGCTCATAAAACTAAATCAAAAACTCGAAATCACCGTAACCGTTATTTATAAAATACGCATCACGTTAGAGTTCCTAGTGCCAAGTCATATAGTGCCTA
>LBNU01019641.1:128110-140384 GCA_014162995.1 Artemisia annua
AATATCACATTGCACGAGTTTACGAGGTAATCTTTTTCCTAAAAGGTTTACTTGTATTTCTCTACGTCTAGTTGTCACTCACGATAACTTTGACTCCACTTTGTTGATATTTTTGAATACTTGTTGTTTTGCACACTAAAACACAACGAATCATTAGTACTTTACTTTCATCAGACTCACCAACTCAAGTAGGTAAAAACATATATCCATAAAAGTTGTCCCATTTATTACATGTAAAGAACGAAGTAGGCGAGAAAACCCTCCTCGCCACCCTTGCCAGCCCCCTCTTTCTTGCCAATTTCAAAAGACAATGAAAATGATGTGGTGCTAAAAGACAATGAAGTTAGCGAGAAAAGCCTCCTCGCCACCCTTGCTCGCCCCTCATTCTTGTCTATTGGTGCAAAAAGACAACGAAGATAGCGAGAAAAGCCTTGCTCGCCCCCTCAAAGTGCTAGCTAGACGACATTGGACATAGCGAGAAACACTTGCTCGCCCCTCACTTTGCTCGCTTGGTAGATTTCTGTACCACCATGTGTCTTTTGAAAGGTGAGAGCAAACGGAAGGGCGAGCTCCAATCAGATTGTTGGTTTATACTCGTTATATATCCAAGTTTATGCACATATATATGTCTTCAAGGAGAATATTAGTAGTAACGTGCTAAAGAGATAATGGGGTTTTATAATTTTGTATTTTTGTTATGTTATATTACTTTCATATATTACCAGGTTTGAGAGTATATGGTTCCATGTGTGGTTATGTTGGAATACCATGTATGACGATGTGGCAGGGGTGCGTTGTGTTGGACTAGGTATTAAGCCACGTCGATGAGTGGTTAGTAGTCATGTGGATGTTTTATTTAATAAAGTAGAAAAAGAAAAGATGTCAAAGGCATGGACAAAAGATGCTTTTCTGTATGTGTTTTTGTTTTGTATATAGGAAAGCAGCGAGCAAGAAGTGGCAAGCAATATCATTGCTCGATGTGTAGATTTTTGTAAGTCTTTCTTAAAGTGTTCGTTTAGGTAATCTAGTGTAGGAAGTGTTTATTTAAGTAATTGCCTCAAAAAAAATGTTGTACTTTCCTTAATGTTAGGAAACCCTCACTCACCTAACTGGACTACACCAAGATTCTCCTAAATCTCAGTCCCAAAACTCGGTACAAAACTGGGTACTCACTAAAACTCAGTATAATTTTGGTACTCCAAGCTTAACCCTAAATCTTGGTACTTTATAAAAATTGTACTCTACCCTAGACCACCAAGATTATATGGTCAAATGATCACCGAGATTTGAGTTATGTTGACTGATGAGGTGTAATTTTGTTGTGTTTTTAGGGTCATTTAGTCTTAAAATCTATACACTTTGAATCATTTATTGCCCTAAATTGCTCCTTTTTTGTTTTAGGTACTTGAGAATGCAATCGCTGGATATATACAAGTTTTGGGCTGATGAGTGTGTAAATACTCATCATTTTTGTCTTATCTAAACTGCCAAAACATCCAAAAACGCCCAAATATGCATCAAAATACTGAAAATATCCCAGGGTTGTGTTTTATATGTTTCAGATGCAAAATGTTTGAAAACAAATGAAAAACGAACAAAGTTTGCATAATTGGCAGTTTCAGTCCCTCAACTTTCAAAACTTGTCAAAACTAGTCCCTGAGCATTTATTTTGGAAGAAAAGTCAACAATGGTCCTTGAGAATTCAAAATTTGTCAATAATGGTCCTTGGATAAAACGTTTTAAGAAATGTCAAAACAAGTCCCTGAACTTTGAAAAATGGCATAACTAGTCCCTGGGTAATGAAAAATGGAAGAATATCAAATATTACCCGTGTACTATTTAACTTTGGCATAAGTGGTCATTTTGATTAACTTTTGGAAAATTACACTTTTAACCCCTCAACTTTGAAAAATGACATAAATGGTCCCCGGGTGTTTTAAAGTGGTAATTATTATTTATGTTCCTTTGGTTTATCACACTTGGCAAAAACTCACCTTTATGCTAAATTGGAAAAGTTGCCAAGTTCAGTCCCTCAAAATTCAGTATTTACATTTTAGGTCCTTGTGTTTTGTTAAACTTAAACCAAACGGATCCTTAGTTATTATACCAAGTAGTTAAAAAACAACCCACTATCTAATAAACCCAACACCCTTCCCTTGGCCCAACACTCCCACCAGTCCAAAAACAAAAATAATAAAAACAGAGGTCAACCCAGTCAAACCCACTCTCCCCCTTCCTTTTCCCTCCCAATACCACTGAACCAATACCACCATTTCCACCCCTGGTTTTTCCCTCCCACTTGACCACCACTTGCAACCAGTCACCTCCACCACCCTATACTACCCCTACCCTATTCCTTCACCCTTCCCCACACTCCACAGGCTAAATTGCCCTTATCATGTTTTCAGGCTAAAATACCAATTGATGGCTTAGATCATTTTCAGACATCCAACGGTTGAGAAACATGATGGGATTTACTCAGAGATCAAGTGGGAACTCTACAAGTCATTATAAAAGAAGGAAGAAGCAGTGGAGTAGAAGTGTTATTGTAGCTTTAGTGTAGTTTAGTCGTAATTAATGTAATTTCCTTTTCAGTTGTTTCCTTTAGTTCTAAATTGTTGTAATCAGTCCTTTTAATCTATTGTAAATGTTAATACAAATATCGCCTAAAAACGTTATTTATATTTTATGATCTTTGCTAAGTTTTGTTAATGACAAAGTGTAAACTTTAGTTTTTAGTAAAACATGATTTTAGTTTAAAGTCTTGCATAACTAGACATTTGCTACATTTACATTTCATATAAAACACAACATTTTCATATTTCTTTAAATAGAAATGTCACATCCCATTTATGGTAAGTTTTGTCAACATACATTTAAGGAAAGATTGTGTGTTTGACTCAACATAGATTTCTTACACAAGGTTTGTGTGTTTGACTCACCATAGGTTTCTTACACAAGTTTTGTGTTTGACTAAGAATTTATTTGATGTGACTTTGGATGGTTTGGCAAGGTATGGCAAAACATACTGTCAGACCTGGCGGAACCCTCGTGGTACACGGGCGGAACCCTTCTGAGGGTTCCGCCGTATCCGCCAGACCTGTGTTTCTAAACCATTTCAGTACACGTTTTCGTCTGTTTTTTCATGTTTTAGTCCCTGTTCCTGCAGTTCCCGCACTGAATGGGGCAAGGCCATTGTGATGAAACGGGCACATGTTACACTTGGGTAATGTTCCAGCATAACCTTTCTTTTCACTGGTCCCAGCAGCATAAGCCTTGACTATTTCTTGCCGCTTGTCCACACCATTGTTGTGGTTGTCCTCGGAGTGATCTTCCCACTTTCTCTTGTTGTCAGTACTCTTTTCTGGGACATCCTCCAATTCCTGGTCCATCAACTTGTTGGCTATCTCCATGGTTTCGTGAAGATCTTTAGCCTTTGAGGTAGTCACACTCCCTTTTATCGACTTAGGCAAACCTCCGACATACCTCTCAAGCAACCTTGTCTCAGTTTGAACCATCTCAGGACATAACAACACTAACTCTTGAAACCTCTGGTTGTAAGCAGCCATGTTGTTATTTTGTACCTTCAAGTTCCAAAACTCTACTTCCAACTTCTTAACCTCATTGCGTGGGCAATACTTCCTGAGCACCATCTCCTTGAAGTCATCCCACGACATAGCATACGCAACATCCATGCCAGCCGATTTCTTGTAATTGTTCCACCAGGTCAAAGCAGCATCCATGAAAGTGAAGGACGCATACTTAACCCGGTCCTCATCACTACAGCCACTGATGTGAAACACAGTCTCTAACTTCTCAATCCACCTAAGCAGGCCAATAGCTCCTTCTGTCCCTCCAAATCCTCCAACCATGATCTTCTTAAATTCAGTGTAAGAGCAGCCACGGTTGTTAGAAGGTGGTCTTGAAATTCCAATGTTGGCGGAAGAACTATTTGCAGCTGCGAGTGCGGCGGCTACACGAGCATCGACAATCTGGTCTAGTGTGGCTTGGTTAACAATAGGTGGGTTTTCTGCATTTCCAGTTGGAGGAGTGGTAGCAGCAGGTCGACCACGTGGGGTCTTGGTTGTCCTTTTTGTAGGAGCCATTTATCTATATCACAAAAGATGATGATAAATGAGGTTTCAAATAGGAAGGACAATATCACACGAGGGCACGATCATCACAGATAGAATACGCGAGCAAGGTCAACTATAAAAGAAGAAACACAGGCGAATAGGTAATCACACTAGTCAAGGATTTATGGTCGTTACATGGTTGCGGAGTTTAGGCGTTGCCTCTCTGGTGACATGATATAAGTTGGAGGGTTTCTTTACAATAGTAATATAAGTGTTTCGAAAGAATAAGACGATTGTCCAAACTTGGAGTCGAATAATGAGTTCGTGTAGAATAAGACGAGTGTTAAAACTCGAAATTGAAGAAAATGACTTCATGCGGCATGTGGCGAGTATTCAAATTCGAAGCGGAATGATGAGGTCACGTAGGAAAAGGTACAACTCTGCGAGTATAAGCCAATATATGGTGTGTTCATCACAAGTCAGTGTATGTGGGTGTGAACTAGTATGGGAAGGGCGAGACGCTGTGACAGGTATGGTACGTTATATGTAAGTATATAGAAAATACTCATAGTAATTAGTGTAAGCTAAGTATGTATAAGTCACCAAATAGTAAAATGCAGCACATGGTTATGTTACGTAAAACAGTAAGTAAGGCATCAAAACTTGGCAGGCAGGCATGTGGCAGTCATAGGGTTTCATTTTTGTAAAAGTAGTTATACTCTAGGTTTTAAAAATACCCAGTTCTCTATAACCAAGGCTCTGATACCAATCTGTAACACCCCCAAAATCTGGTTTAGCGGAAGCATACATGCATTGGGATGCTACTATATTGGTACCACAACACAAAGTACAAAGAATAGTTTCATTTCATTTATTTAGAATGAAAGTGGTTATCAAAAGCATTTAGTTTACATGATATCAAAGAAGTGCAGAAATAGGCCCATAAGATAATTAAAGCGGTCCCAATTAGTTTATCAGAGTCATCTATGACCATGCCATGCCCTGCCAATGCCTACAACAGTAAGCTATCACTTTAAACCTGAAAATACATGCTAAAGTGTGAACACGAGGTTGGTGAGTTCATAGGTTTATATAAATAGCAATTCAGTATAAAAGAGTCGTGAGTTCGATAAAAGCTTGATGACCATTGTGTCGCGTACAATGTCATAAAATGGGATTCACTTTCAAGTAAATGCAGTAATGTGGAGCATAAGGTTAAACGTTTGCTTGACCATTACATTTAGTCACGTATGTACATAGCAAGTTGGCCAGTTCATTTTCCAGGTTAGCCAGTTCATTTAGCTTAGCTGGTTCATTTGGTTATGCATGTATAATCGTTTAAAGTACTTGTGTCCGTATGTAAAGTAGTCACGTGTGTAACAGATAAACACAGTATGCATTCAAATAACCAAATCAAGTATTCAGTCAAACAGCAAAGTTTGCGTAAACAATTCACATATCCAAGTAAACAAGCATTGAGTTTAGTTAAAAACGAGCATGTATTCTCCCCCAAAACAGTTATAAAACGAGTAAAAATAGGGGGTCATGAACTGACATCAATAATAGAAATCTGCTAGTCAACAAACAACAAGATGCAACCGCTCCGACACGCGACCTAGGTAAGTATGGTAAGTCTTAGTACAACGTTCGTGTTTTAAGTGTTTTGACTCTTTTGAAAAGGTTTTTATGTGTGACCATGTGCTCGTGTATTTCTTGCTTGTTGTGCGGTACGTACGTTTCAAAAGTAATTTCTTAGAAAAGCTCGTGATGATGGCTCGTGGCGATGGTGAATGGTGTGAAGGTTTATGACGGAACATCCGTATATCTTATTCATCGTCTTAGTACGTAATATATTAAATAGAATAGTAGTAGTAATTAAGTATTTAAAATAAATACACTTGTATTTAGAAAAGTATATAAAGGTAAGTATTCTCGTAAAATACTCTGAGTGTTGTAATTTTTGAAAATTTGGGCATGACCCGTTCGTTTGTTAAACGTTTCCATTTCCTCAAATGTTGCTATTTCTCAAATAATTTACTAGTCACTTTATTCGTAAAATTTAGTACGTAATAACTATATTATTCGTTACTTATATAGTTATTGTTTTAATCCGTTCTACGTTATAAAATTAATCACCGTAAGTTCAAATATATGTAAAAACTCGTTTTCGTAATCCGAAATATTTATTGGGCTTAAATTTCACTATTGGGCCCGTTTACCCAATATTAGCCCAAAACCATATAATACGGTTTTAGTTACGTTTAATATATCGTTATATATCGAAATTAATTTCTACACGTCCGATAATAATTTTTGGTCAAAAATTCAAAGTTGGAAAACTTCCCATGGGCTCGGCCCATTGTTCACCGAACACCCCTTTTGGGCTCATTGGGCCAATTGGCCCAATAACCAATTTTAGTTGTTATATTTTATATAACTTTTATAATTAAACATAATCAACACTTTTAATTATTTTTAATCCTCAAAACATAAAGTTTGGTCAATATTATTTTTATCCAACTAAAAATAATGTAATTCAACTTAATAAAATTAATTTTACTAAAATTTGTATTTTTAACTAATTATTTATAATTTGTTATGATTAATTCGATATATAATTAATTATAATCTTACAAGTAAAACTTCCACCAATTCACCACTTGAGCCAAAATTTTATGTTTTTTCAAAACCCTAATAATCTCATATTTTTATATATGGCCGATTTATATATATACTCTTATAAGTGTATATATCGTCTTACATTCGCGTAATTAGTGTAAATCACATTTGTACCACCAAATTAGTACCACAAGCAACAAGTTTTACCACACAAGCAAGAAATATTCATATTTACTAGTAGTATTTATTGTGGGTCGAATTACATGCATGCAAGACTTGTTTGTAAACTTGTCAACTTAACAAAATACATACATTTAGCACTTGGTAACACTTTAGATCATCATAAAAACATGAAATAAACAAGATTAGAAAAGTTTGGTGATCCTTACAATGAGTTGGTGTTGGAACGTAGCTATGGAGGACACAAGGAGACCCAAAAAGCTTTCAAATTAACCCAAAACAACTTATATATCACCCAAACTCTAGCAAATAGAACCCAACAAATCTTGATCTTCAAAAATTTTAAGAGAATTGTGTGTGTGTGTGTGTGTGTTTTTGTGCTCGGCCAAGAAGAAGAAAAGAGAAAGAAATATAGATTTAGGGTGTAGTGTATTATCTAGTTAAAGAGTTAGGTTGGATATTAGATTTGGTTATTAGCATGTTTCTTGGGTAATAGGGTGATTAGCTTTGTTCCTTAGTGGGGAAGGTGGGTGTGGCCGGTTATAGCATCCAAGGGAGGTGGGGAGAAGTAAAATTTTACTCCTCGTTGTTATATCGTGTGTCGGTTTAAGCTTAAATGTAGCCGTTACGTCCCGGTTTGACGTTTTTGGACACGGATACGTAAAATAAAGTTTTTAGCCACGATTTTGTCAGAAATGTAATAAAATAACTTTGCTGACTTAAAAATTTATTTTCTTGACTTTTACCATAGGTACTGTGGTGTCGGTTCGCGTGCAGCGTTGTTTTTCAGAAAAATGTGAGAAAACTCTCAGTAAATTACGAGACTTGTCAGTAACTATCCGAAATGGATAAATTTGTGGTTACTGACAAAAATAAACTTTTTTAGTATTGATAGTAAGCTACAGTGTGCAAGACAGCTCCCGAAAACATATAGAAATGTGCAGAAACATGCAGAAGTGTGCAAAAATGCATATAATGTTCAAAGTAAGTATAATAAATAGAAATTTATTATAAAATTAATTTATGAAAAATACCATTTGTCACACATAGCACCCCAAACCTTACAACCAAGCACCCTAATACTCTCCCTAGTTAAGCTAGCACTCTAACACCTTACAAGCACCCACACAAGTAGGTGCATCACCTACTTGTCTAAACCACCACTAATCACCACTAAACCACCACTAATCACCACTAATCCACCACTAATCCACCCCTAATCACCCTAAACCATCTCTAAACATCCCAAGCAGCTTACAAGCACCTCTAAGCTAGCAAGAAAGGTGGTGCATCACCACCTTGTCACCTTCTTCCCCAAACCCCCTCCCTCGGCCTCTCACCACCACAATCGGCCTATCTCAGCCCCCTAGCTACTCCATAGCTGCTCCTTGTCACCTCCTAGACTTGCCACACCATCCTATAACCTTGCTTACTCGACCTCCCCCTCCTCGCCACCTTCTTCTCTTCTATCTTGCTCGCTACTTTCACCACGACTATAAATACCCCCCTCTCCCCTCCATTTCATTCCACATCTCCTCTCCTCTTTACCTTACACACATTCTGTAGTATTAGACCCATAGAAGTCAAGTAGCAAGGCCTTGATAGTGTCGAGTTCTGGTTTAAGCCGAGAGAAGCCCTAGAAAACCCTAAACCCTCGTAAACCTTTCCTCGACCTAGGTAAGTCCTCACTTTGGACATTTTAGCTTTAGATTAGTACTAGGATAGATATTAGGTGCCTTAGAACCCATAGGATCCCTTGCCTAAGCCTTGGTCATAATCATTTGCTAGTTTTCTTTTTAAAACCCTAATTAGAGTCGAATTGCCTTTTACATGTTATAAGCCATTTACATAAGCTAAAATCTGACTTAGGTAACTTAGATAAGCTAAAATTAGTTAAACATAAGCTAGGAAACCTTTTTGTTTCATAAAAATATAGTTTGCATGGAATTAGGACTAGTTTTGCAAAGTTTTCCATGCATAGGGGTATATATGGTAATTTTCTGAAAATATAGAGTCTAGGGACTATTTTTGACATTTACTAGAAGTTATAAGTATAAGGACCCTTTTTGCAAAGTTATAAAAGCCTAGGATAAAAAGTTAAAAAGTTATAAACTTAAAAGGAATAGTTTTGCAAAAGTTATAAAGTTAAGGGTATAAAGGGTAAATATAGAAATCTTAGAAGTCCAAGGGTCATTTCTGTCTTTTTTCTAAAATATATAAGTATAGGGACTAATAGTGTTAAGTCTAGATAGTTATAAACCTAAGTATTATAAGTAATATAAGTCTAGGGTAGATTTGGTAAATATACTAAACTTAAAAGGTATAAAGTAAACTATTTCATATATTTAGCAAACCTATTTTAAAGTTAGAAGCATAACACAATACTAGGGAGCTTCATGTGAGGAGTACTATGTGGATATTTCGTTCTGACGAGTTTGTTGGGTTTATGATTTAAAGTGCCCTGACTCCTCAAGTGATTATTGCATATACTTCTGAATTATGATGGCCCGAATGATGTTATGTTATAACTAAACCCTAATAACAATATGACTCAATAGTAAGGAGCTTCATGTGAGGAGTATTAACTTCTGAATTATGATGGCCTGAACGGTATTATGTTGATAACATAATACAAAAGTAGGGAGCTTCATGTGAGGAGTCTTATACTTCTGAATTATGATGGCCTGAACAGTGTTATGTTATATCTAAAACTCTAAAAACCCTAAGAATAATTACTTAAGAAAACATAAACTAAACAACTAAAGCTTGACATACATCCACCACAACAACAACACGTCAGGATACGTGAGTAAGGCAGTCTAGTTTCCGAGTCNGATAACATAATACAAAAGTAGGGAGCTTCATGTGAGGAGTCTTATACTTCTGAATTATGATGGCCTGAACAGTGTTATGTTATATCTAAAACTCTAAAAACCCTAAGAATAATTACTTAAGAAAACATAAACTAAACAACTAAAGCTTGACATACATCCACCACAACAACAACACGTCAGGATACGTGAGTAAGGCAGTCTAGTTTCCGAGTCACTCTTTACACTAGTTAGAATTCCCTAAGCCCAGGTGAGTTTTCGTAACCTCACATCTTTTTAAAAACTTTTCACTCTAAATGCTTTACAAACCCTGTGAGGGGGATACATGCTACTTGCTTTAAAAACCAAATACAAGTCTTTTCTAAATGTTTTCCAAACCCTGGTGAGTTTTTGTAGCCTCACATCTTTTTAAAAACTTTTCACTCTAAATGCTTTACAAACCCTGTGATGGGGATACATGCTACTTGCTTTACTTAAAACCGAATACAAGTCTTTTTCTTTGGTTGTTGCACGAGTAAACAAACTGCCACTACTACATAACCAAAATTCATGAATCTAATCGTTTGAGATATTTNGGGAACTTGTATTCACTAACACCTAAACCTATGATTCTCACTCAACACCTAGTGTTGACTTTTTAAGCATGTATCCTAGATTTGCCATTATGGAGGCATGGCAGGAGGAGGCACTGAACTCAGAGGACTTTCAATTTTGTTATCATTCTCACACTATTTCACACTTAGATTCACGGGACCTCACCTTAATAAAACTATGATATTTTAATGAATGATAACATATTTATAAAAACGTCTCTTTTTGAGTCGTTTTCTATTACTGTAACTGTGATCCCATGAAGTAATACCCTAACCCTAAATCCGCTGCGAAGCTTGAAAATGGGGGTGTTACATTACTGAGTTAGATGAATGAAATGAGAGAGTATATGCAAGTTATGATTGTAAGTGATGAAGAATTTCTTTAGTGTGGCTTGCTATTTATACCCAAAACAAGACAGCCAACTGGCGGATCTGGCGGAATCAAAACAAGGGTTCCGCCCTTGTACCGAAAGGGTTCCGCCAGGTCTGACAGTCAAGTCTTCAAGAAATCTTTCCATATCTATGCTAAGTCTGATCAAGATCCTTCAAAGTCAACCATGAGATATGTTAAGTAAGAATCTTTCCAAACTTGCATGAGATCTTTACAAAGTCAACTTAAAGATTTTGGAAATCTTTCTAAGATTACACATGATGCATGCCATGATGTCATACAACATTTTCTATTTTTAGAAATATGAAAATGTTATGTTTTATGTGAAATGTAAATGTAGCAAATGTGATGTTTAGTTGAAATAAAGTCTAATTACAAAAGACTTAAGCTATATTCATGTTTTGCTAAAAATTAAAGTTTACACTTTGTCATTAACAAAATTTAGCAAAGATCGTAAAATATAAATAGCGTTTTTAAGCGATATTTGTATTAACAGAGCTATTTATTTGAAATAACAATTTAAAATTATTGTATTCAAACGAAGCTAGTTATTTTAAAAAAGATTATTAAGAAAACTAATAAAATAAAAAAAATAAAAAAACCCTTCTAAACAGGCCCTTGATATGATGGATATGAAGATATTTAATACAAGTTTTATTACTTGAGCTAACGCGTGTTCACTTTTCTATTTTCAAATGTTTTGTAAGATCGTTTAAAGCCCATAAGTGTTGATATTTATGGATTTTAGAGTCATGCATGACATTACTAGGATTACTAAAAAACATTTGCTTAAGTAATGGCTATTAACAAATTGGATAGTTAGGATATGGTTGTTATCTCATGATTGGAGTTGGACTATATATTCTTATTTATATAATCAATTATGAATTATTACACTAGTTAGTTACAAATATTCTTTTTTCACATGTTAAAGAAAGCCAAAAATTTAGGGTGGATGTAAAATGATGTCACCCCTCAACCTATTTTAGTACCTTGCGTTGCATCCACATTACCAATCGATTGACTACATCTTTTATGCCAAATTTTAAGTTCAAAAAAATTTTATGCCAAATTTCATATACTACTCACATAATATATTGACTTTATGCCTCGTTTTTTATAACTTTAATTTCTATCTATATTACCTATGTGATGCTAAAAGTAAACAGTAATTTTAAATAATAAATATAGATTTTCACTTATTTAAGAGTAAAATACACCGTTGGTCCCTTAACTTTCCACGAAACATCGCCATGCACCTTAACTTTTTAAAAACGTCTCCGTGCGTCCCTCCTCAAGTTTTCTCAGGCCGATTGCGTCCTTTGACCCTTTTTCCGTCGGTCAACGCCGTTTTCTGCTGTTACATTTTGTTTTTAGCACAAGGGTAATATCGTCATTATGTAATACCGTGTATAGCTGCTCCGTATTACTTTCACATGTCATATCCCTCTTCCCGCCCCATAAACATATAGACGGCCTCTTTTATTCGTCACAAAACTTTCGTTCCAATAATTATCAATTCACAAACCCTCATTGCATGTTATTGTGAAATTTTTGTTAATTTCAAAACATGGATTTTACTCA
>LBNU01019642.1:10481-36020 GCA_014162995.1 Artemisia annua
AAGCAATGGACTTGCAAACCACATTGCTTGAATCCATTCCAAACCCATCCTCCACTCACGAAACTAACACCAACCCACCACCACCACCCTCATCAAACAACCCTTCCCAACCCACTCATCACCATTCTTGCTCACAATGTGAGCAAATGGTTAAAATCGGTGAAAACATCAAAATGATGCTTCACCAATTTCAAGATGAGACCCGCTTTGCTATACAATACGTCCTTGAGCGTTTGGATGCTCTTTCCCATCTAAACAACTCCTAGAGTTTTTTTTTGGAGGCCTTTTGCCCCATTTAGGATGTGTTGAATGTCTTCTACTTATAGAAGTAGGATTTTATTTTTCTTTTATTTCTTGGTTATTTTTAACTTTTATTTTTATTTTTAGAAGTATGAGGGTATTTTCATTTCTTGTCTTTGACTTTTAGAAAGTCGAATTTTACTTGGAATGACATCTTTTACTACTATCTTATTTTCATTGTTGGTTGATCATATATGAGTTGTGATTGTGGTTGATTATATTCTCCTAATATGTGGTGACTAAATGCTTGATTATGTATCATTATCACCAACTAACCATTTTTTTTGTAGGTTCAAAATCCATGTTTCCCAACTTGGCACTCCTTTTAGGGGGAGTATCGACCAAGGGGGAGCAAGTGCATAGTTCCTCTACGCTACTCTTCTTTTTGTTTCGACAAAAAGGGGGAGAAAGTTATCTAAACTTTTTAACTTAAAATGATTTTCATCAATTAAGTAAAACAAGTTTAAATATAACATTCTTTTTAAGATTTAAAACTAAAATTAGTGGTTTACTTAAAAACAAAGTTTATGTTTTGTCATCAACAAAAAGGGGGAGATTGTTAATACAAATATCGCCTAAAAACGTTATTTATATTTTACGATCTTTGCTAAGTTTTGTTAACGACAAAATGTAAACTTTAGTGTTTAGTAAAACATGATTTTAGTTCAAGTCTTACATAACTAATCTTTTCTTGCTACATTAACATTTCACATTAGACTTAACATTTTCATATTTCTTAATAAAGAAAGTGTCACATCACATTTATGGAAAGTTTGTGTCAAACACTCCAATATACATTTATAGTAAGATTGTGTGTTTGACTATCTATAAAATGTCTTACACAAGTATATCTTTGACTAGTAATAAGTTGATGTGACCATGGTTGGTTTGGATGAATTTATAGCAAAGTTTTCTGTCAGACCCGGCGGAACCTTGGAGGTACACGGGCGGAACCCTTGTGAGGGTGCCGCCGAATCCGCCAGGCTGCTGAAAACTTTTGCTATAAATACCAAGCCATTTGTTAGAATTTTCTTTATCACTTCTTATTACATCTTGCACATACTACTCATATCTTTCTTCTAACCCATTAACATCTTCATAGTTGTGAAGTTCTTTTGTAGCAAAGAAAGTTCACCAACTCATACAAAGTTACAAGTATTCAACACAAAGTTGCAAGACTTGTTAGCTTAGCATTGTGTATACTTCTTGTAGTATTACACCTCATTTGTTTGTGTATATTAAGTTGTGATCGGTTAGTATTTTAGGCCTTAAAATACATAGTGTGACGGGAGTTGTTGTACCCTTGTAAAATAACTAACGGAAGTGGTTGTACCCTTGTAAAAGAACTCGACATCTAGTTTAGTGTCGGTAATCGTGTAAGCGACGTGTAAGGTTTTCTCCGCCGGTGAAAGGAGCTTGTTGACTAGTGATGTAACACTCCAAACCGGATAAAGGTCTAAAGTGTAACATTATGGTGTCATTTCAGAACATAAAGCGCAAGCAAAAGAATTAGCTCAATAATTTACAATCTTGAGACTAAAAGGACTAATGAAACAAATACAATCAAAATCAACTTCTAAAAGAAATGAAATAATTAATCATAAATCTGAAAATCTATGAATACTAAGGTAGGGTTGGTCCACTAAAAGCTCCTACTCCCATCACTCAATCCCAGCCTCCAACTTGATACCTGCCGCAGGGAAAAGAAAATGCGGCTGAGCTAACGCTCAGTGAACAGATATAAACATATGAAAGATAACTGAACATAAACGAATAAACAAACAATCCAATGAAAACCTGCTGAGATACAATGTCATAAAGAATATGAAGGGTCATATGAGAATGAAAGTCAAAGAATAATACATAAATGGTAAAAGGGGTAGTAATGGAAGTTGCTCAAGTACCAAAACAATCAATCAAATATTTCATTTCACAATCATATACCGTCAATTCCTTTATTCATAAGTTGTACAAGGAGGGGAGACCTCTCAAGTACCAGAAGTGAAATGGAGTGCATGGCACACACTACCAATCACTAAGTCATTCAATATTCATTCAATCATTTAGCCTAGGATGCATCCATACGCTCCCTGCAAAACAGAATACATATGCAAGTACGAGACTATACATACATATACAGAATGGCCATATGCACCATAATCATTTATAACAGAAGGGAACGCCGTGGATCAATCACACCTCCACAGAAGTGTCATGCCATTGATGCCTCAATGACACGGCCATGGTACCTCCATGACTAGATAATTCTTTGGGTAGTGGGTCAATTCAAACAGATCAAAATAAAGGAATCATAACAATAGAATCATATCAGATGGATCATAACAAAAGGTACATACCAATGGTTCAAATCAAAGGTTCATATCATAACAAACGAATCAAAGTTAACGAATACAAATCATGAGAAACCTTTACTGATAATAGGTAAAATTATCTGTACGAATAATCAAACAAAAGAAACGACTGATAACAATGTAAAGAGATGTGGGTATCCAGAATATCCGTACCTTAATGCAATTGAACGGAAACAAACGAATCAATGGACGTTACGTTATCTTCAACGAATCTACACGGATTAGGGTTCATAATATATTAAGTAAGTTTCTACATTTAGTCCACTTAGGGCTTTTAAAACATATTAAACGCCATTTAATGATCACATAGGGTTACAATTACGTATTAAATGTCATTAGGTTTAGGGTTTCAAATACATTCAACGTCATTAAGTTTATTTAACCGAAACGTACCAATTATCATTATGTCCAAATAATATAGATCACTTTAGTCCGACATTTTAATAACCGAAAATAAATGTTACACATTAACTAAATAAATTAATCTTAATAAACACAACCCATTAATAACAATTTACCCTTTCATTTATTTAGTGGACTTCGACCCAAGAGAACCAAACGTGACCCCTTATTATATTTGTGGCTTCGGTTCACCTAAACTAAACACACCCAAGTAATTGGGCTTCGGGACCCAATACCCAAACGCACCCTATTTCTAATTGGCTACCCAGTTAACAATAACTTTATTATACTTTTTGTTATAATAACTCGTACCAAACGCTTTTTACTTCTAGATTTCAATACGAAATCGAAAATGAAATCACATGCATGCATGAAAATATAATTCGATATATTTTTACTTCTATATTTCAATTTGAAATCGAAACGAAATCGCATGCATGAAATCTTTTAACGTTTTTCAAATTTTAATATTTAAACCGGAACATGTAAACACTAGGGTCGCATATAAGCAATACAAACGAGGGTCGATATATAGAAGCTTAATAGGGTCGAATATAAGAAATAAAACAAGGGTCGACTAGTCGGACAGAAACTAAGGTCGAGCATATTATTTAGATAGCATGGGGTCGAATGTATAATCATAAAGGATCGAACAAAAAAAGGTCGAACAAGTTTTAAACGTTGTTGAAGAACATGGGTCGACTGATTCACAACATGTTGGTTTGATCACGTCTTGTTTTGAATAAAGAAACTAGGATTCAGTTATGCTCGAATGGAATATAATTTAAAAAATAGAATCGCTTACCTTGGGACAACAACAAAACAAACACGACGTGTATCCAAAACACAATTTATAGTTTGCCCAAAAACCCTTTGATAATTAATAAAAGCAGCAGCAGTAATTTTAGTTTGTGTTTAGTGTTGTTGTTGTGTTGTTGTTGTCGAATGGGAACATAAGAAAAAGAAAACATATGTCTTTGATTTATAAAACACACTAGTGGAGCGTCTAATCATTAAAGTACCATTTAACAATTTTAATTGGGCTTTAGTGTCGTTTATGGTAAGTTTTAAATTGTGCTTTTAAGAATAATAAAGGGGTGTTCGGTTATGTCTTTTAAGAAGTTAAACATGGGCCATTAAAGATTTGAATACCGAAAATTAATTGGTCAATCAAGGATTAAAGGAGAGCGTTGAATTATTCGGTTATTTGTTTCAGCCGATTTGTAGTTTCCAAATAGAGTGCTTAAGATACTTCAATTGTCATCAATTACCTTAAATTATTTATGTTAATGTCTTTGTAAATTTTTGAATTTATACGGATTTTTAGGTTTCCGAATTTTAGGGTTTTACAAGTGAAATAAACTCTCGAGTTGGATACTCGGGGCGTGGATGTAGGGCAAGGAAAAAGAGTCGTTGTAGCCGAACCACGATAAATACTCGTGTTGTGGTTTGATCGTTTCTTTCCTTATCTATGCATATAACATATTGTCTTTAGTTTAGATCTTTGATTACACGAAAGTTTCAAAAGATAATCAACTTAAAAACCGGTAAACTATTCAACTCTCCCCTTCTAGTTTTCCACATTGTTTTTTTTTTTTAAGAACCACTTTTTTTTTTTTTTTTTTTTTTTTTTTTTTTTTTTTTATTTTTTTTTTTATAATCATACCTACAGCAAACATAATTAAGGTTACATATTCGCCGGAATTAAAATTGGTGAGACGATTTTGTAAATCAAGAAAGCTTATTGTTATAACGAGTCAATTTATTTTGCATACTCTAATTTTGGTGCATCAAAGGAAAAACCTCTCTACCATCCATCTAGTTGATCTAAGTGTGGATTAACCTAAGGATAAATGGGAAACAATAGTCCTTTTTTTCCTTTTCTTTTTTTCTTTGTCTTCTTATTATTATTATTTTTCTTTTTTTCTTTTTGTTTGTTTTTTCAATTCCACGTACTTTTTTTCTTTCTTTGTGTTCTTTCAATTCCACATATTGTTTGTTTTTTTTATTTTATTTTTTTATTATTATTTTTTTTTTTGTTTTCATACGTTTCGCCCGTTATTCATATTTTTCGCTCGTTTTTTACGTTTTCGTTCGTTTCGTACGTTTTTCGTCCGCTTTCTTACGTTTTCGCCCGTTAACGTCTGTTTTCATACGTTTTCATCTGTTTTCTTAAATTTTCATTCGTTTTCAGACGTTTTCGTCCGTTTTCATACGTTTTCATTCGTTTTAATACGTTTTCGTCCGTTTTCTTTCGTTTTATTCCATTTTTCATATGTCTTCGTCCGTTTTCAGACGTGTTTTTACGCTTTCATACGTTTTCGTCCGTTTTCATACATATTCGTTTGTTTTCTTATGTTTTCGTTCGTTTTCGTCCGTTTTCTTTCGTTTTCGTCCAGTTTTCAAACGTTTTTGTCCTTTTCATACATGTTTTTACACTTTCATACGTTTTCGTCCGTTTTTCATTCGTTTTCATCCGTTTTTAAATATTTTTTTGCCATTTTCAGACGTTTTCATATGTTTCTAAATATCACAAGTGATATTCTGAATATCACAAGTGATATTCTGAATATCACAAGTTATATTCTGAATATCACAAGTGATATTCTGAATATCACAAGTGATATTCTGAACATCGCAAGTTATATTCTGAACATCACAAGTGATATTCTGTGATATTCAGAATATCACAAGTGATATTTTGAATATCACAAGTGATTTTCTGTCATATGCAGAATATCACAAGTGATACTATGAGTACCACAAATGATATTTTGGATATCATAAGTAATAGTCGTCCATTTTTCATATGACTTCGTCCATTTTCAGACGTATTTTACGCTTTCATACGTTGTTGTCCGTTTTCAAACAAATTCGTTCATTTTCTTACGTTTTCGTTCATTTTCATACGTTTTCGTCCGTTTTCTTTTGTTTTCGACCAGTTTTCAAACGTTTTTGTCCTTTTCATACATGTTTTTACACTTTCATACATTTTCTTCCGTTTTCATACATTTTCTTACGTTTTCGTCTATTTTTCATTCATTTTTAATGTTTTTTTTGCCATTTTTAGACGTTTTCATATGTTTCTAAATATCATAAGTGATATTCTGAATATCACAAGTGATATTCTGTGATATTCTAAACATCATAAGTTATACTCTGAATATCACAAGTGATATTCTGAATATCATAAGTGATTTTCTGTGATATGCAGAATATCACAAGTGATATTATTAGTACCACAAATGATATTCTAAATATCATAAGTAATATTCGTCAATTTTTCATAGTCTTCGTCCGTTTTCAGATGTGTTTTACGCTTTTATACGTTTTTGTCCGTTTTCATACATACTCGTTCGTTTTCTTACGTTTTCGTTCGTTTCAATACGTTTTCGTCCGTTTTCTTTCGTTTTTGTCAAGTTTTCAAACGTTTTTGTCCTTTTCATACATGTTTTTACACCTTGATTCGTTTTCTTTCGTTTTCATACATTTTCATCCGTTTTCTTATGTTTTCGTCCGTTTTCTCATTCGTTTTCGTCCGTTTTAAAATGTTTTTTTTGCCATTTTCAGACGTTTTCATAAGTTTCTAAATATCACAAGTGATATTCTGAATATCACAAGTTCTATTCTGAATATCACAAGTGATATTCAATGATATTCTAAACATCACAAGTTATATTCTGAATATCACAAGTGATATTATGTGATATTCAGAATATTACATATGATACTATGAGTACCACAAATGATATTCTGGATATTATAAGTAATATTTTGTGATATTCTGAATATCATAAGTGATTTTCTGAATATGACAAGTGATTTTCAACAAATGTTTTTTAACATGAAAATCACAAATGATATTCCGAAAATCACAAGTGATAGATATTAAGAAAATCACAAGTGATATTTAGAATATCACCATTGATATTCAGAAAATCACAAGTGATATTTTGATATTCTAAATATCAATTGTTATATTCAGAAACGTATAAAAACGGACAAAAACGTAAGAAAACAAACGAAAACATAAAAAAACAGACTAATACGTATGAAAACGGACGAATACATATGAAAACGGACGAAAACATAAGAAAATCACAAGTGATATTTAGAAAATCACAAGTGGTATTCTGGATATCACTGAATATCACTTGTGATATGCAGAAATCACTTGTGATATTAAGAAACGTAAGAAAATGGACGAAAATGTAAGAAAACGGACGAATACGTTTGAAAACGGACAAAAACGTATGAAAGCTTAAAAACACTTATGAAGACGGACAAAAACGTATGAAAAATGGACGAAAACGAAAGAAAACTGATGAAAACGTATTAAAACGAACGAAAACGTAAAAAATTGGACGAAAACGTATGAAAACGGACGAAAACGTAAGAAAACGGATGAAAACGTAAGAAAACAGGCGAAAATGTATGAAACCGTAAAAACACGTATGAAAACGGACGAAAACGTATGAAAAATGGACGAAAACGAAAGAAAANGTTTTCGTCCGTTTTAAAATGTTTTTTTTGCCATTTTCAGACGTTTTCATAAGTTTCTAAATATCACAAGTGATATTCTGAATATCACAAGTTCTATTCTGAATATCACAAGTGATATTCAATGATATTCTAAACATCACAAGTTATATTCTGAATATCACAAGTGATATTATGTGATATTCAGAATATTACATATGATACTATGAGTACCACAAATGATATTCTGGATATTATAAGTAATATTTTGTGATATTCTGAATATCATAAGTGATTTTCTGAATATGACAAGTGATTTTCAACAAATGTTTTTTAACATGAAAATCACAAATGATATTCCGAAAATCACAAGTGATAGATATTAAGAAAATCACAAGTGATATTTAGAATATCACCATTGATATTCAGAAAATCACAAGTGATATTTTGATATTCTAAATATCAATTGTTATATTCAGAAACGTATAAAAACGGACAAAAACGTAAGAAAACAAACGAAAACATAAAAAAACAGACTAATACGTATGAAAACGGACGAATACATATGAAAACGGACGAAAACATAAGAAAATCACAAGTGATATTTAGAAAATCACAAGTGGTATTCTGGATATCACTGAATATCACTTGTGATATGCAGAAATCACTTGTGATATTAAGAAACGTAAGAAAATGGACGAAAATGTAAGAAAACGGACGAATACGTTTGAAAACGGACAAAAACGTATGAAAGCTTAAAAACACTTATGAAGACGGACAAAAACGTATGAAAAATGGACGAAAACGAAAGAAAACTGATGAAAACGTATTAAAACGAACGAAAACGTAAAAAATTGGACGAAAACGTATGAAAACGGACGAAAACGTAAGAAAACGGATGAAAACGTAAGAAAACAGGCGAAAATGTATGAAACCGTAAAAACACGTATGAAAACGGACGAAAACGTATGAAAAATGGACGAAAACGAAAGAAAAATGGACTAAAACGGACGAAAACGAACGAAAATATAAGAAAACAGATGAAAACATAAGAAAATGGATGAAAACGGACGAAAATGTTTAAAAACGGACGAAAATGTCTAAAAATAGTCGAAAACATCTAAAAATGAGCGAAAGCGTAAAAAACGGACAAAAACGTCTGAAAATAGACGAAAACGTATATAAACATATGAAAACAGAAAAAAACGTATGAAAACGGACAAAAACGTTTGAAAACAGATGAAAAAGTATGAAAACGGACGGAAACAGATGAAAACATTTGAAAAGAGACGAAAACGTATGAAAACGGACGGAAATATATGAAAACAAACGAAAACGTATAAAAGAGAAGAAGAAGGGAAAAATGTGAATTAAAAAAAACATGAACTAAAAAAAATACGAATTAGGAAAAAAAACAAAAAAAAACAAAAAAGAAAAAAAAAGAAAAAAAAAAGCGTGAAAAAATAAGACACCAAAAAAAAACAAAAAGAAAGAAAGAAAAACAAATGAATAAAAAAAAAATAGACTTAGGTTTCTATATTAAATATTAGGTTAATTCCCATCATTAGATCAAACTAGATGGATGGTAGGGATTTGTTACTTGGTATGCATCAAAATAAGAGTATCCATTTGAATTTTTCTCTTGTTATAACACAGTTTAAGCAAACATGTATGTCATGATAATAAGCAATTCGGAATTTACTTGTTTGCTATTGTCTCTTTAAGGGTGTGTTTGGTAGAGAAAATGGAAAGAGGAGAAATGGAATTGGATTGAATTCTCTTGTTTGGTAGAGAGAAATAAAAAAGTGGAGAATTAAAAGGAAATTGATGGAGAGTTGGAGAGATATGGTAGTGTAATTTGGTTAACTTCTATTTTCATCATTTTGGTGGAGAATTTAAAGAAATGAGTTTTTTCCTTTCTTTATTTTTTATTATTATTAATTTTTTTTAAGTTTTATATTTTTTCTTGTAATCGCTTCAAATTATAAATTTTTAAAGAGTGTACTTTGTTTAAAAATTATAAAAAAATTAAAAATATATTTTTTTAAAATATATTTTTTATAGAATTTTTATTTAGAAAAATATTTTTTTAATAATTTTTAATTAATTTTATAAAAGTTAAATTTAAAAAAAAAATAAAAAAAATTTAAAAAAAAATAAATAATTTTTTAAAAAAATAAGTTTTCTTTAAAAATAAGTTTTTTTTTTTAAATAAAATTTTAAAAAAATAATTTAAAAAAAATTATATTTATATTTTTTAGTATTGTTATTAAGAAAAGAGAAAAGTCCAAAATACATCCCTGTGGTTTGGCATTTGCTCGCTTTACATCCTTTTTCTTTTTTTGGCTCAAAAATCACCCCTATGGTTTTAAAGTTGGCACAAAACCATCCCTCCGTTAGTAATATCAGTTAATGAGGACTAACGATGCAAATTATTTTCCGTTATCTCCTAACAANGTGGATCAATCACACCTCCACAGAAGTGTCATGCCATTGATGCCTCAATGACACGGCCATGGTACCTCCATGACTAGATAATTCTTTGGGTAGTGGGTCAATTCAAACGGATCAAAATAAAGGAATCATAACAATAGAATCATATCAGATGGATCATAACAAAAGGTACATATCAATGGTTCAAATCAAAGGTTCATATCATAACAAACGAATCAAAGTTAACGAATACAAATCATGAGAAACCTTTACTGATAACAGGTAAAATTATCTGTACGAATAATCAAACAAAAGAAACGACTGATAACAATGTAAAGAGATGTGGGTATCCAGAATATTACCTTAATGCAATTGAACGGAAACAAACGAATCAATGGACGTTACGTTATCTTCAACGAATCTACACGGATTAGGGTTCATAATATATTAAGTAAGTTTCTACATTTAGTCCACTTAGGGCTTTTAAAACATATTAAACGCCATTTAATGATCACATAGGGTTACAATTACGTATTAAATGTCATTAGGTTTAGGGTTTCAAATACATTCAACGTCATTAAGTTTATTTAACCGAAACGTACCAATTATCATTATGTCCAAATAATATAGATCACTTTAGTCCGACATTTTAATAACCGAAAATAAATGTTACACATTAACTAAATAAATTAATCTTAATAAACACAACCCATTAATAACAATTCACCCTTTCATTTATTTAGTTGGAGAGATATGGTAGTGTAATTTGGTTAACCTCTATTTTCATCATTTTGGTGGAGAATTTACAGAAATGAGTTTTTTCCTTTCTTTATTTATTATTATTATTAATTTTTTTTAAGTTTTATATTTTTTCTTGTAATCGCTTCAAATTATAATTTTTTAAAGAGTGTACTTTGTTAAAAAAAATTATAAAAAAATTAAAAATATATTTTTTTAAAATATATTTTTTATAGAATTTTTATTTAGAAAAATATTTTTTTAATAATTTTTAATTAATTTTATAAATAATAAATTTAAAAAAATTAAAAAAAATTAAAAATATATATATAGTTTTTAAAAAAAATAAGTTTTCTTTAAAAATAAGTTTTTTTTAAATAAAATTTTAAAAAAATAATTTAAAAAAAATTATATTTATATTTTTTAGTATTGTTATTAAGAAAAAACAAATTCTTAAAAAAATTAACAAACAAATACATGTGAGTCTCATATGATAAAATGTTATTTAATTAATTTTTTTTCATTTCTCGGGTTAAGTCTCAGTTGTTACCAAACATTAGAATTGAACAAAATTCTCTACTAATTTCTATTTTCTGAATTTCTATTCTATACTTCATTTTATTTATTTGAAATTCTCTCTACCAAACGTCTTTGTGACTGTTTTTGAAAAAAACAAATAAATAAATAAATAAAATTAAACACTCGACTGCTAGCCTGCTAGGTCACTGTGAAATTGGTAAATATGTATCAATTTCTAATCTACTACGGGGTAATTAGAATTGAGTGTAAAGGTGACAGTTAGGTATGGGTTACCCAAAATGGATCAAATCGTATCTTGTCTCTAAGTTTAAGCTTAGTTGATTTTTTGAAAAAACAAGAAAAATAGTTGTTTATAAGAGAATGAAATGGACGCAACTAAGGGCGGCAATTCAGGTCGGGTTTGGTTTAGCGGGTTCGGGTTGACAGATTGGCCGGTCAGAAAACCCCAACTTGAACCTGAACATTTAAATCATTGGGTCAGCTATGTCAACCCTAACCTGTTTACACATAACCCGAATCTGGCCCATTTAACTTGTATATATACTTGGGTTGGCATGTTAAATAGGTCACACGGATTGAATATGTTAAACAGGTTTTGGGTTGACCAATTTAACTCGTTTTATATACAAAGTTAGCACATTTCACGAGTTAAATATGTTAAACGGGTTTTCGGGTCGACCCATTTAACCCATCTAATAAAATATAAATAATTATTTATTTTAAAAAAAATATTAAATGGGCTGACGGGTCGACCCGCTTAATTTATTTTCAACTCGAACCTGGCATGTTTAATAAATGGGTTAATTGGGGCGACCCAAGCCCGACCAGAAAGTTATTTAGAGCCAACCCGAACCTGTTAATTTTCATGTCGGTTTTAAGTCATGTTTCGTGTCGGGTCAGAAATTGCCACCCCAAAATGCAACCAATGTTTTAAAGTCCGAGTTGAGCTGTCCGGCTAAACCGTGAACCGGAGTGTTCACCAAAAGCCGGTTTTGAACAAAATAACTAGTTTTTAAAGGGCTGCAACTATGCAAGTCTTGGGATGAATTGTACTTTTCCTCTACGGAGTACATATCTTCGGCATCCAAAAATTATGTCAAAAGTCAAAAACTCAAAACTACAATTTTCGTTTTTTTTTTTTCTTTTTTCTTTTCTTATCAAGATTGAGGTTAAATCAGTGTTGCAAAAATCGGCCGAATTGGCCGATTAATCGGTAATCGGCCCTGGAACTTGGAGGGATTTCCAAGGTAATCGGCCGATTAATCGGTCAAAAATCGCTAATCGGCCCTCGACCGCCTCAGTACTGATTCACGATTTTTGCAACATTGGTTAATATACATGTGACAAGACAACTGATTCCTTTACAAGTAATTTTTCTGAACTTGGTAATATATCTTTCTTAAGTTTAAAACAAGTAGATTTATTTATTGTATAAAGCTTTCAACTTTCATAACTCTCAGTCTACTTCTGAATGGTTTTAAACAAAAATATTTACATGAACTAATTATACACATATTTTCATATTTAAACATAGATGTTTCAGGTTACTAACCTTGGAAATCCTTGCCATATTTTTGTAATACTAATGTGTTCAAAAAAGAAAATTTTGAAGTAAAAGAACTATCTACACCAAAAATTTTATGCTTCAATAATTGATTTTCATTACCTGATCGTTTGTCACCAATTATTTCAGAAGTTGTAATCAAGTACTGTTCTCGATCATTGCTTATTTTGTCATTCAAGTGGCTATTTTGTTGTATAATTGGGATAGTCATGTGTCCTAAAGTCATAATATGCGAGTGCGGTAAGCCAGTTACCTCATGAATGTCAATTATTGGTTATTATGTTTCTATAAATAATAAAAGAGAATATTGATTTTCTGCATGAATGTCAATTATTGCTGTGATGCAGTTTCACAATCAAATGGCTCAAAAGATCGGGATTCATAAAAGCTTCAAACCTTATCGGTTTCTTATTTCATTCAAACTCCAAAAACTGATTTAAACAAAACACAAAACCCCTAGTTATACTAATCATAACACCACTAAAATAGGAAACAAATCAATCAATAATTGTCTAATAAGAAAAAGAAAAAAATAATAATAATAACTTATAAAAATAAAATATACTTAAATTAAACCGCATCATTCTCTCCCTCTTCGAAAAAAACTCGTCCTCGAGTTTTGCCTTCGGGGCAAAGTCACCTGGGTCAAATGGAACATCAACCCGACTCCTATTTATTATCTGTTGTCCACATGGCATCAAAATTAATGCCTTTGCACATGGAGTACAGTCATTTGAAAATATACAAATTATAAAATTATTATCAATAGAATCGGTAGGCTTATCCGCATTTTTGGCAACCACAATGTTATCTTTATTTTCCCATTTGAAGTTGATAGGAGATCCAACAATAATAGGAGATTTAATCAAATCACCTTCCATATTCAAATTTGTAAATCTCGCCTCAACCAACAAATCCACCTGTACTTCCGGCACGAACGGAAGGGTTGCCATGGAGGCTACCGGACCACCTGTCACCACCGTGGGACCATCACCTTCAACCAAGAAATTTGATTCAACAAACTTACCACAAATATCATTTTCATACGACCACTCATCAGATACACGAATTGATCCATCGACCAAATCAACCAAACCCTTTTCTCCTTCATTTCTTTCTATGTCATCAATGGTAAATATACTACCATCATTACGAGCCATCGGAACACCCTCGAGAATCCACCTAAGAGCTTGTTCCAAAAATAAACGCTCGCCTTCATCAATATCAACCTTGTCTTCATCGAACCTGGGCTCGTCTTCCAAAAGAAAATCCAGACNTAATGTGAGATCAAGCTTAAAGTTCTAAAAGTAAGTCCCAATATGAACCGTTGGATCTCTTTATTTGTGTTAGATTATATTAACATTAAATGAGAGACATTATAATAATTAAATAGGGTTTCAAGTGTATTTTGGACAACTCAAATTATGGTCAAACTTTTTAAAATTTTCAGCCATCTTGTTATACAAAAATCTGGTCTGTAATTTTTATACATTAAACTAGTACACAACACCACAATACTAAATGTATCTCCATACAAACTAAAAAAATTATCAGACTAAAAAACAAGATCTCGTACACAACAAATTACTACTATAACTGATCCATGTATCAACTAAAAACAATATCCCATACCAATCTACACCAAAACAAATCCATATATCTATAACAGATCTGGGTATCAACATATTTTGAATACAAAGTATATTAAAAAAAAGGCCTTAAAAAAAATCCCATGATACACATATCTAAACAAATTAACAGATCTTAAAAAAAATATCAAATCCCACTGGTTCTTGATACACTATAACATATCTTTAAAACAGTCCAATCCCATCTAATAAACTTGTATACATAAACTGTATGATTGTTGGTGGGACGCCGGAAAATCCTATTTAATTATATACCTGCTACAGCAGCGACAACAACCCACCATGTATCCGGTGTACCGGCGATGTATCCGGTGTACCGGAGACACATACCACAATGTGTCCGGTGTACCAACGACAATTTTGACACCACGGCAAGAGACGGCGTGGCAAACTGAGCCATCATGTGCCCTTCAAACAAACTGATGCATCATGTGCCCTTAAACAAAACGACGGCTAGGTTTTCAACCCCAAAAACCTAATCGAAACTTACAACCTTTCATCGTTGAACAACACCGCCAACAACCACAAACATCTTTTCTATCCTAATCATATCTCCAAAATTATAACCTCTTCAAAAAAACACCTGCTAGCGACTAGATCTGGTGGTTTGAATGCATGAACAACACATACTCGGTGATCTGAAACACGCGGCAACGAAGGACGTGTTATTTGATATACAAACGTCGTCGGTGGTCTATTCTGGTTTACAAACATCGACAGCGGTCTTTGTGATTTACAGACACATGGACGGTGGTGGAGTCGAATACGTACCCGACGGAATCTTTATGTGATGGGTGGTTTCCGGTATTTAAATTTTTTGGGAGAGAGAGGTCAGATCCAAAGTGAGGAGTTTTGACTTTTTGTGATAGTTTTGTTTTTATTAATAACATGACCGTGAGAGAGATAAATGAGCGAGTGAGAGAATAAAATGTATTGACATGGTATACACGATAAGTTCTCAAAATGCCCTTTTCAATTAATTGTTAATTACTTTGCTCAAAAAAAATTAATTGTTAATTACTTTTTAAAGTAAACTATTTAATTAATAAATAGAACACTTGGCTTAATCTTATTGGTTCCTTAATATATCTTATTTTTACAACTTTAACAATGATCTTATTTGAACTCAATTCTATATATATATATATATATATATATATATATATATATATATATATATATATATATATATATATATATAGATCTCGGACTCGTCGCCGGAGTCCTTTGATCTCAGAGATATTCCCTAGGTTACGACCCACCTTCCCGTTGCCTCGGTCGGCGGATCTACGGTTACGGTAGAAGCGATCTCCATGAGCACGTGAGTCGGGACCATCTTCTCCCTTGCCTCGGTCGGCGATTCTACGAATTCGATAATCAGAAACACGTCGAGCCATTTGAATCAACCTGAGCTCTGGTACCACCTGATGCAGTTTCACAATCAAATGGCTCAAGAGATCGGGATTCACAAAAGCTTCAAACCTTCTCGGTTTCTTATTTCATTCAAACTCCAAAAACTGATTTAAAGAAAACACAAACCCCCTATTTATACTAATCCTAGCACCACTAATATAGGAAACAAATCAATCAATAATTGTCTAATTAGAAAAAAAAATAAAATAAAAATAACTTATAAAAATAAAAAATACTTAAATTAAACTGCATCATGCTCTCTGAAAGACTAAAAGAGTACTGTTCTAGAAAAAAAGGTTGCATTGTTAATATCCTATCTTTCTTGGAGAAAAAGAGACCCCTAATCAAATTTGTTAGAATTATATCTCATTTATACTAACTTATAATTAATCGCGCATGAGACTCAGGAGTCGGGAGTGGGTCAGTCGGCACCCAAACATAATGCACGGGGTTAGGATTTCATCGCTGATTTAACCTTTTGGAGATGATTAGTAAAACTTCGCTAGTCTCTCCTAGTGGTTCGGGTCTCGGACATGCCCGTTTAGATTGTGTAACTCGGGTGGTCGGATTTCAAGTGTAGTGTCGTTCTATTAAAAACAAAAAAAATAATAAAAAATAAAAAATAATAATAATAAAAAAAAATCGCTAAATTATTTATGGACTAAAATACATCGTTGGTCCCTGAACTTTCCACAAAACATCGCATGCCACCTTAGCTTTTAAAAAACGTCGCCTGGCGTCCAAACCTTGTGTTTTTTAGGCCGATTGCGTCCCTTGACCAGTTTCGGCTTGGTCAACGCAAGGTTTTGGTCATAATATGAGGGGCATAATAGTCCAATCACATTATAACCATTAGTAAACCCAAGCTAAACCACACATACAACTTGAGGGACCATCGGTGTAGTCACACATTAACTATGTAACTTTACCGTATCTTCTCTGATACACATATTAATGTTTTCGCGGGAATCAATAAACCCACACCCAACCTGTAACAAACCGGAATTTTCTAAACTAATTTTAAATAATAAATGTCAATTTATTATTACCAAACTATTTACCTAAGCATACATGAGCTTACAGAAAATATTTCGGGAGCAAAACCCGCACACTGTAGCTTACAGTAACTCACTACATTGTTTACTTTATCAGAAAAATGTGAATATTTCATTTTCTGACTGTTACTGATTAATTACGTAATACAACGAGAAATATCTCGCACACAACACCACACGCGTACCGACATAAACCTAGTAATGGCATCTATTCAATATTTGTTCTTCGGAGTAAAAAGTTGTTGCTTTTATATTGATATTATAAAAGTTCTCATAAATTATGTTTTCGTGCTCACGATAACCTGAAAACACTAAATTACACCGGAGCTCAGCGGAACGCGGGGTACATTCAATACCCACAAAACTTATCCAACTTAATTTAAATCCTATCTTTCTACTTATTTCTTCTCTTTTATAACCAAACCCCGCCACGCTTGATAAAATGTTATCAAAAAGAAAAAAAAGAAAAAAAAAAGATATAAACGTTTCATTCTCTCTCCCACTCTCTCCCTTTCCCACGCCTCTTCTCTGGATCTGTCTTCATCGCCGTCCCCACCATCCTGCTATCAACCAGTTCTGAGCAACGATGGCAACAAAAAAACCAATAGGTCCCCTAGCGTCCTGAAGCCACACAGTCTGATTTCCTTTTGTCTAAACCTTCGAAGTCAACGCATCAAACAAGTTTTAGGTGGGGGAAGAAGACACGTGATGACGAGGATGATGGTGATTATTGCTGAAAACTGCTACTACACAAGTCTTACACCAAGGAAAGATTAGTCCAATCCATTTTATTTTCATTCCTTTTTATTTGGTTCAAGCCACAGGGACACCTCCACTCTCCACTCACTATCAAAGCATCACAAAAACTTTATCTCAAGGGTTTGCTTTGAAGATTCGGTGGTGGGTTCTTGCTTGGTTCGGGTCTGGTCAATCTGTATACGAGTTTTACTTTGATTCGGTCCCTCTTTCCATCGATCTACAAACACCTCCCCTTGTAAGGATCACTTTGATTTGTACATTTCATTATATTTCGTAATTTTGGTGGTTAATACATCTGTTATTGTTAATAAACTCGGTATTTGAGTTACTTATTCTTTTGTGTCGATCGGTATAATTTATGTTCTGAGTATGATTATTTTTGGTTGTTGTTGTGGATTGTTATTGTGTGGCAAAGAATAGATTACAAGCTAAAACTAAAATTGGCCTCGGATTGTAAGTGCTATTTTCTTGATACTTACTTCTATACTTATTGACGTATCGAGTTAAAGTTATGTTGTGTTCGACTCGACACAGTGGTTGATTGGTACTTATGTTTGGTTTTGATAAGTTGAAAATAGTCCCATTCTTCTTTACACCTTAGCTTGTTGTCGAGAACCCACACGACTCAACATTAAGGTGTTTAGGATTTGCTCATTTTACTAAGGTCACTTTTCGCAACTAGATAAATAAATGGTTTTTAGACCATCTTGTGTTGCATTTGGCTTTGCTTGGAGTCGAACCCCAACACTGGGTAGTCATTTTTGTTCTTGTCCAACAGTAAGGGTTGCTATTGTTTTGCTTATTCTTTTTGCCCAAAATGCTAAGTCAACACTTAAGAGTTATTCGGTTTAGTATGTTTTAAAAACTAAATAAGATTGATTTGTTTTACTGACCCACTATTTCAACAATGGCTACATTTTCGGTCTTGCTCCTTCCTCCCAAATTTGCTCCTTCCTGCCATTCTTAGTCTTGGTTTGGAACTAATTTTACTGGTGTTTGATTTTTTATTTATTTATTTATTTATTTATTTATTTATTTATTTATTTTTGCCACAATTTTTCAATCTCAAGAACAAGGTAAATTAAATGGCTTGGGATAAAAACTCAATTTGTGTCTTGTTTTAGTTGCGGGTCGCGACCCCCATTTTCACAGTGGATAATATGTTGTGATGCTAAAACATTTCAAGAAATGATATGAATTAGGTTCTTTAGATTGGAAGTGGATTGGTTTGTTTTACAAACTGGGCCAAGGCAAAATTTGGATAACTTAGGGTGCGTTTGACTGTGTCGCATGCCATAGATACTGATGACGTGGGATTGCGACCACGCAGCAGGTTTTACCTCTCAAGGGATCTTGAGAAGCTTGTAATCCCACCAGGCAGTGTACCTGGTCGGTGTAGTATAGTGTAGTGGTAAGCACGAGGGATTGATCGTTCTCTCACAGGGAATAGTGTTCGTTAGGTTAGAAAAACTACTCTAAAAGGTCTAAGGGTGAAGGAAGATTATTTTTGTATTTTTATATTTTTATGAAAGCAAGTAAAATCTCGGGTATTGGAGGAGTGGGCGGAATTAGTTGCTAGTCAACTAACCCAAAAACTACAATTGCAAGAAAAAATAAAATAACTAAACTATTGTGGTTGTGAAAACTTATATGGAGACAAATGTGTTTACTTAGATTTTCTTACTCACTAACTATCTTTTATCGGTTAATTGGTGTGTGTATTAATTGCATGGATGAAGGGTGTATTCCTTAACAATTCATAGGGTGGCGTACATATCTCCCCAATTCTATGAGCTCTTATCTCCTCCTACAACTATGCGTACACATAATCATAGGGATTGTAAACAGTGGCTCATGCGTTAAATACTACCTTAATAACCTAGTACGCATTAGTTACATGTTTCTTAAGACGTTCAAGCATGTTACCATATAGGAGTATTGCTAGTTTTCTTAAGCCTAATATTGATGAAACATTCATCCAAGAAAAGTAATAACACACCAATCAACCAATAATTAATAGTTAGGTTTCATTAGATCTAAGCAAACACAAGAAAAATCTAGCCTAGCATGTTAATTGAAAGACAAGCATAAGATATAATTAACCAACACATAGACATATTGATTAATTTAAGTGAGGAATTATCTTTAATTGAACATGAAGGATTCAAGGGTGAAAAACCCTTGAAAATACAGCCAAATTCGTCTTTAGGGTTTTTCCNTGGTGGTGGGTTCCTGCTTGGTTCGGGTCTGGTCAATCTGTATAGGAGTTTTACTTTGATTCGGTCCCTCTTTCCATCAATCTACAAACACCTCCCCTTGTAAGGATCACTTTGATTTGTACATTTCATTATATTTCTTGATTTTGGTGGTTAATACATCTGTTATTGTTAATAAACTCGGTATTTGAGTTACTTATTCTTTTGTGTCGATCGGTATAATTTATGTTCTGAGTATGATTATTTTTGGTTGTTGTTGTGGATTGTTATTGTGTGGCAAAGAATAGATTACAAGCTAAAACTAAAATTGTCCTCGGATTGTAAGTGCTATTTTCTTGATACTTACTTCTATACTTATTGACGTATCGAGTTAAAGTTATGTTGTGTTCGACTCGACACAGTGGTTGATTGGTACTTATGTTTGGTTTTGATAAGTTGAAAATAGTCCCATTCTTCTTTACACCTTAGCTTGCTGTCGAGAACCCACACGACTCAACATTAAGGTGTTTAGGATTTGCTCATTTTACTAAGGTCACTTTTCGCAACTAGATAAATAAATGGTTTTTAGACCATCTTGTGTTGCATTTGGCTTTGCTTGGAGTCGAACCCCAACACTGGGTAGTCATTTTTGTTCTTGTCCAACAGTAAGGGTTGCTATTGTTTTGCTTATTCTTTTTGCCCAAAATGCTAAGTCAACACTTAAGAGTTATTCGGTTTAGTATGTTTTAAAAACTAAATAAGATTGATTTGTTTTACTGACCCACTATTTCAACAATGGCTACATTTTTGGTCTTGCTCCTTCCTCCCAAATTTGCTCCTTCCTGCCAAATTCTTAGTCTTGGTTTGGAACTAATTTTACTGGTGTTTGATTTTTTTTGCCACAATTTTTCAATCTCAAGAACAAGGTAAATTAAATGGCTTGGGATAAAAACTCAATTTGTGTCTTGTTTTAGTTGCGGGTCGCGACCCCCATTTTCACAGTGGATAATATGTTGTGATGCTAAAACATTTCAAGAAATGATATGAATTAGGTTCTTTAGATTGGAAGTGGATTGGTTTGTTTTACAAACTGGGCCAAGGCAAAATTTTGATAACTTAGGGTGCGTTTGACTGTGTCGCATGCCATAGATACTGATGACGTGGGATTGCGACCACGCAGCAGGTTTTACCTCTCAAGGGATCTTGAGAAGCTTGTAATCCCACCAGGCAGTGTACCTCGTCGGTGTAGTATAGTGTAGTGGTAAGCACGAGGGATTGATCGTTCTCTCACAGGGAATAGTGTTCGTTAGGTTAGAAAAACTACTCTAAAAGGTCTAAGGGTGAAGGAAGATTATTTTTGTATTTTTATATTTTTATGAAAGCAAGTAAAATCTCGGGTATTGGAGGAGTGGGCGGAATTAGTTGCTAGTCAACTAACCCAAAAGCTACAATTGCAAGAAAAAATAAAATAACTAAAATATTGTGGTTGTGAAAACTTATATGGAGACAAATGTGTTTACTTAGATTTCCTTACTCCCTAACTATCTTTTATCGGTTAATTGGTGTGTGTATTAATTGCATGGATGACGGGTGTATTCCTTAACAATTCATGGGGTGACGTACATATATCCCCAATTCTATGAGCTCTTATCTCCTCCTACAACTATGCGTACACATAATCATAGGGATTGTAAACAGTGGCTCATGCGTTAAATACTACCTTAATAACCTAGTACGCATTAGTTACATGTTTCTTAAGACGTTCAAGCATGTTACCATATAGGAGTATTGCCAATTTTCTTAAGCCTAACATTGATGAAACATTCATCCAAGAAAAGTAATAACACACCAATCAACTAATAATTAATAGTTAGGTTTCATTAGATCTAAGCAAACACAAGAAAAATCTAGCCTAGCATGTTAATTGAAAGACAAGCATAAGAGATAATTAACCAACACATAGACATATTGATTAATTTAAGTGAGGACTTATCTTTAATTGAACATGAAGGATTCAAGGGTGAAAAACCCTTGAAAATACAGCTAAATTCGTCTTTAGGGATTTTCTCAAACTTTTACCAAAAGTTCCACACTAATGAATGAAAAATAGAAAAGTATATATAGATTTTACATTCTGACGGCGTCAGGTTATGGGTTCTGACGCCGTCAGCTCGTCGTCATTAGGATTCTCGGATGGCCTAGATCTACTTCTGACGCCATCACTTGTAAATGTGCTCTGGGCCGTCACTCTTTAGCATTACACCTGACGGCCTACTTTCTCTAACACCTGACGCCGTCAGGTGTAAACATCTTGTTTTCTTCATAGGGCGTCTAGTGTAATCTGATTTTACTCCTTTGTCAATGTTGGCTGACGGCGTCACCTTGTGACTCTGACGCCGTCAGGAAGGTTTTCCAGCTTCTTTTGAGACTTTGTCGTTTTCTTCACTTTTATGCTCCAAAAATGTCCAAATTAGCACCATAATTCTTCTCAAAAGTACCTAAAATGACAAAGGAACGATTTATGGCAATATTTGATCACATTTACTCGAATTAGGGCTTAAATGACCCCTTAAAACGGGTACACTTTTCGTTTCATCAGATACAGATTGTCAACAAAATTGTTACCTTCCAATTTGTAACTTGTTATAAGAAATGAAGTAGTGTTAGTATGAAATCAGAGTGTGATATTTTATGTGTCGAGCCACATTACTCGTTTTCCCCGGCTTATCTCACGACTTAATCCTGGTTTATTCGACTCATTGTTTTGTCCCCGACTCTCTCGACTCGTCTACTTCTGACACTACTTCACGACATACGCTAATTTATTAAACATATTTTGAAACTTAATCATTAGTTAATATCCTATATAACGATATATTTATCTAGTTTAATTCTAAAAATAATATAATAGCGGGTTATTAATATTGCAACACTTAGTCACCTCGTTTAAACTAAAACCATACACGGGTCATGGCCGATTTTCTAAAGTCCTACTCCTATAACTTACAAGATAACTTACAAGAATATTTTTAATATAACCTCTTTTAATAAAACCATTATTTAAAGTATAATCTTTACGTACTTTTATTTGCTTATATATACACATATATACTCTTAAATGATATTTTTAATCCGACTTCGTCCACCATTTACTTGTGATTACTTCCCGTACATCGTCTTTTGGTTTCTTACGAACCTACGACTTATTCGTTTTGTGATACTTTTACATGTATAATTAAGCACTTCCGAAAGCCAATGCTAGCCAATATTTACAAAACTATTTCAACTTAAGTACTGCCACACAAGCAACAATAGCACAACCACTTTAAAACTTATTTAAACGTCATCGAGTCTGAAACTTGAAACTGTAAACTAAACTTACCATACTAATCTAGGTCGCGTGTCGGTGCCGTTTACTGTCACTACTTGATTTATTTCACTTCAGACGACTATTTTGCTAAGGTGAGCTCATGGCCCCTACTTTTACTTGTTTTATAACTATTTTGGGGGAGAATACATGCTCGTTTTTAATTAAACTCAATGCTTGTTTCTACTTAAACTCATTACTTGTTCTTCTTAGTTGAAAGTATGATTTATTTACTTGTTGCATAATGAATTACCTTATTCTGAACAAAAGCGTTTTAATCATATATGTGAGTTTATAGCCCCACTCTATTTATACTTGTTTTACAAATTGGGGTGAGAAACATGCAAAACTATTTTATGGACCACAAACTGTTATTTATACTATTACGTTGGTTAGCCTAAGCCCTGTTATGTCCCATTATGCCCAACTCATGAATCGTTAATTCCTGCTGGGAAGCGCGAATGTTATAAATAGATCTATTGGGCGTAACGCCCCCGTTCGGTTTGACCGGATAGGCAAACTCGAACGTATACCATGTCGAAACACAAGTGTCTGGGATAAACACTTGCCGGGACCTTATTTGTTTACATGCTCTTTGAGCATGCACACTGTTATAGCTTCGGTTACATGAACTTAGTGCTAGCGTAATAGACCATTTTTCTATGTGACATTATATTCGTTGTAATGATCACATACTCTGCTCTTGGTCCACAATTCAAATTTTACTTTAAGGTAAACGTTATTTTCATGAGAAGGTGCATGACAAAATGATTACACAACCTACTATTGAACTCAACTTACATTTAACCTACATTGTTAGTTATACAAACCTATGAACTCACCAACCTCGTGTTGACACTTTTTAGCATGTATTTTCAGGTTTAAGGTGATAGCTAACTGTTGAAGGCTTTTGGCATGGCATGGCATGGTCATAGATGACTCTGATATATTTGGGACCGCTTAAATTCTTTTATGGGCTTGTATTTTCGCTCTAATCTTGAATAATGTAAATCTATTATTTTGATAATGAAAATTTTGTTTAAAACGGATAAAGATCCGTTCTCTTTCTATGTGTTGTGATACCAATTGAGTAGCACCCCAATGCATGTATGCTTCCGCTGGACCCGATTTTGGGGGTGTTACACAACCATTGACAGTTGAGTAAAACCCGATCACCTACCACACACATTGTCACATACAACCTCAACCCAACACAACCCTCAACAAAGTACATGGTGTATGCTTATTCATACACCTTTTATTTACCAATTTCAGACCCAAAACGACCAAAAACTAACCATAAATGCCAAAGATATTGTGTTTTTGTGTTTGTGATCGTGCAGGTACGGATATTTCACAAATGGACATAAAATCAAAGAAAATCGACAAAAACGAGCACGAGATTTGGAAAAGTGTCAAAAGCCGAGGCAGGGGAAGCATTTCATCATCAATTGAGCTAAAAGTTCAAATTCAACCTTGGGGAAATCATATCTTGTCAAATTTGTAGCTTGTGCAATTTTTAACTCTAGCTTTATATTTTTGTTGTGTTAGATAGCCCTTATGGCTGGTTACATGTTCATGTGCTTATTGGTTATTTTCCAGCTTATATGCATGCTTATTTTGATCCACCAAATATGTCTCAACAAACTTACTACACTGTAGTAAGCTTGCTTCATAAGCTCTTGTAGAGCTTGTTAGTGAAGGGTAGCTTGTGATCCTTGGCTTGTTGTAAAGCTTGTAGTACTATCTTCCAGGTTCATAGCTTATTTTGAGCTCCATAGCTTATTTGATAAGCCATTTTAAGGCCTGCAAAGTGCCTGAGTGGCCTGTGTGGGTTCATAGGCAATTTGGATTTGCTTATTTCTATTTTCTAGCTTATAGCTTGTACTTTTATATTTCCTTTGGCTTCTTTTAAGCCCTTCTAACTTGTGTAAAGCTTATTTGATCCTTGGTTCTCACTGTATAGCTTATTTTCAAGCTTATCAAAGTTCTAATATCCACTTGAAGCCTAAAAAGCTTATCTGTGGGATCTATAAGCTTGAATACTGCTTATTGATAAGTTCTAGTCAAGTTGTTTTTACAAAAGTTGTCTAATTTCATTGTACAAATAGGTTTGTAAAATAAAAATCCAGAAAAATCAAAAATAAAATAAGTGATAGTTTCTATTTAAGCCATTTGGCTTATTTTGAGCTTTTTCATTAAGCACTTTTCAATTTTGTATTTTTCCTAGGTTCCTGTACTTATATAATATTTATAGAAAAAGTTTCATATTT